>JAODAL010077285.1:0-13323 GCA_025379985.1 Phyllomedusa bahiana | reverse complement strand
GAAAAAACTTACCAATGTGGGTTTTTCGAGGACGGAGATGGGCACGGACAAAACAAAGACAGAGACAATTTTTCTTCCAGCCTTTGGGAAAAAAATAAAAAAAAAGAATCCCAAAGCAAAGGGCCCCGGGGTGTAACGACGTTAACCCCATTTATTTCCAAGTGAAGTTTAAATTTGGGTCCGCCCATACGGAGGGGCAAGCGCTCCCAAAAGTCTTGATGTGTATGAGGAAGGGCTGGAGTTCTCCACTTCCGTTCCCCCGACTCTGCTTCACCGACAGTTTTTGTTGCTGCGCATGGGGTTTTTTAAACCTGGGTTTAAAATGAAGGAGCCACCGGGGCTCTCACCCCCCCCACTTTCTGGGCCCCCTGGGTATGCGTGGCACGGACAGTTCTACAATGTCCATTTCAACAAAAAAGGTGGTTAAAAATTTTTTTCCCTTTTCGGCCCTTTTTAAATGTGGGTCAGCGGTTTAATGGTCATTCTGCGGAAAAAGGACAATATAGTTAGTGTCCAGTTCAACTAAAATGGTGGTTAAAGACTCCTTTTTGCGGCACTTTTTAAAATTGGGGGGTCATGATTTTTGGGCTCATCTGCTTTTCCAGGACAGGGTATTCAATGTCCAGTTCAATCATGAGGTTCAAACAACTGCCTTTGACTTTTTAATTGTGGGTATGCGGGTTTTAAGGGCTGCTGTGGTACAAGAAGGGGATAGTGAATGGTCTGTATTTTTTTTTCTGTACTTTTATAACCAAATGTGTTCCTAAGATGTAGCACTACCTTTTGATGTTATGGATGTTAATTTCAGCTTCTCCACCTTTTTTTGGGGTGTAATAATGAAGGTTTGTTTGCTCTCCCATGTCTTTTAATGGAAACGCCATAACGATGCCACTTTCGAAAAAACCTTATCGATAGCGGCCGACAATCGAATATCGTTTTCGATTCATACCCAAACCAATCGCTCAACTTAGTCTTTAGTCAGGGTTTTATGAAGGTTTTAAAAAGAAAACCCAAAACTAGTAAAAAAAAAAAGGAAGAAACACCATCGATTCAATAGCAGCACTGTGTAGTGTGGGCAATTCTGCCTCAAATTTTGCATCAGAAAATCACAGATAGTAAGGGTTAGAGGGGGGTCAAAGCCTTACAAATAAGTGTAATACGGGCCTCAGCTACAAAAGGTGATCCAGTCTTCCCATGTTTGAAGATATTTTTTAAAATGGGTGGGTGAGTCTGTCCTGAATTCCTCCAATCTTTGAAGTGCATGTGTTTCCTTGAGCCAGTCTGAATAGATGGCTGAATTTAGAGAGCCCAAATCTAGGGGGTTAAAAGTTTTGGGGACCCGATAAAAGGAGAAGAATAGTTTTAAGAAGGGGGGGTGGGGGGGGGGGATGTCGAATAGAAGAATAGAGGTAGGATTGTTTTGTAGTTGAATTATGTCAATCACCTTGAGCCAAAAGGGGTGGGAAATGTGTTGTTGCCGGGTCGTCCACTAACTTGTTGTATTCCTTTAGGGTGTCTGAGGAATAAACCCGCTCAAAAACCAAGTGGGGGGCACTGGCTCCTAGGAGACGAGAGTGCGAGAGGCTCAGGAACCTCAAGGTTACCTACTACAGGGGTACACGGGCCTCCCAAGGGGAATAACCTCATTTTCGAGGTGTAGGATCTACGTACGGAAATCGATGAGTGTGCAATTAATGGGGTGAGATGAAGCAATCCTCTCGGCAGCACTGAGGGCGGAAGCCAGGGTAGTGCTGCTGTAGGCTGGAGGTATTGAAGTTGTCCAGCGTATGTACCGCAACCCAGCTAAATAATAAGCAAGGAAGTCTGGCAATGCCTAATCCCCCCTCCGGTTTTGGGCGAATTAATGTGGATTCAGCTATTCTAGGATGTCCATGCGCCCAAATGAATTGGGATGTGAGTTTACATAAATTTCTAAAGAAGCATTTGGGTATCAGAATAGGAATGCCCTGGAAAATCGTGTTCTTGTTTTATTGTAACAATTTTTTCCTAGGAGTCATATACAATGGAAAATGTGACGTATTGGTGTAAGCCAATATCAGAACAAATTAAAAACTAGTAGATATCTGCGAGAATTCATTTATACATGCAGAGCACAGAGTGAATTGTTGAAAGCTCTCTAGTGGAGATAGGGCTGATAGGGAGACAATTAAAGCCATTTAACGTCGACAAAGCACTAGGACCAGATGAATAATTGCATTCTAAATTTGTCAAAGAAAATGTTGCATGTAATGATAGATAAAAGGTTCAGTTAGAGATCAATGACAGCTGGACACTTCATCAAAAGGTGAGATCCAAAGAAATAGGGCTAATGAACTTCCTACATGTTGTAATCTTTCCTTTGAGTCTTACAACACAGGTCAGCTTCTCTGCATTTAAAGTGGCTACTTTCAATGTTATGGATCACAGGTTAGTGCAACTTATAGACCTCCGACATAATTTAAAACAGAGGGAAATGAAATGACAAAGGACTCATGTCAGAATTTGGTGTTGTACATCAGATCAGCAATACCGATATAGATTGGTATTGATCAGTATTTCCCAACCAGTGCCTCTGGCTAAAGATATTGTCCTTCTCATGCACACACTTTCCTTATGTCATTGGGGCATCAAAAAGGAAAGTGTTTATCTCTTAAATTTATAATCTTGTGTCCTTTAATTTACTGAAACCAGCAATATCAACAACTTTTCAGTTGCCTTAAAGAATTATTCCTATCACACAAAATGATAACAGATAGCTAGAATCTGCAATTACTTTGTGATCTATAAGGTCTACTTCCTTGAAACCCCACTGATCTAGAGAATTAGGTTTTCCTGCATGGTGTTCCCACCAGAACCCATGGATGAGACTGTGCAGCACTATCTTAAGACTTCTTCAAACATTTTTATGGTGTGTTCCTCCTTAAGAAAAGCCCCCAACCCCCCCCCCCCCAAAACAAACAAAAAAAAAACAGCAAACCTTGCTGGAACACAGAGCGGCTGAGGAGCCGTTCAGTAGATGCTCCTCAGCCCCTATAGTATCCCTCTGGGCTCCACAATCATGCCTGCCTGCTCAGTATAGCTGTGAACTGTGGACACTAGAGCATGCTGAGTTCACAGCTGGGAGGGATCTAGCTGAAGAGATTCAGATGGGACATGTCCGTACTCCCTATGCACAGTCTGTGATTTACTGCAGCTTCCTCTGTTTTGTGCAGTCACACAGTACAGAGCTGCTATTAAAGATGGCAGTCCTCTGTACAAACAAGTATCATTAATAAATGTATATACAGGCACACAACTAAAATATTTGTAACTGAGAATGAAAATGTTACATAAAACACATACCTTACTAAAAAAAAAATTGCAACACATTCCCTTTAAAACTTTAATAAGTTTTGTCCTGGCGCGCCTCAAAGGCGGTTATGCGCGGCCATATCTTGGCATATGTAACACTGCGGTGTAAGAAACAGAAACAGACCTACAATACGCTCAATGCCAACTTGCTGGCGGCGCATAACGAATTTTTGAAATCCCCTGACGAGGATCATAAGCATAGGTTTCTCGAAGCCAAAAGGTTATTAGATGCACACACATTGGTCCAAACTAAGTGGCAAACGGAATTGACACAAAATCCCTTTTTTAGGTGGGGAAGAAGATTGGGTAAATTGTTGGCCCGGTTGACCAAACCACATGAATCCAAAAAATTTGTACTAAGAGTCCGCCACCTCTTTGCAGGCCAGATGTCAACAAATAGCAGAGGGATTCTGGGCACCTTCACCACTTTTCATACCGATCTACAATACGATTCCCAAGGTACATGGGACCTTCTACATAAAAACCAACTCCCCAAGTTATCGGCAGAGCATAGAGAACTCCTGACAGTACCAATAACATCCCTAGAGATCGCAAATGCAATCAATTCCTCTGAAAGGTAATAAGTCCCAGGGCCTAGAAGGATACTCCGGAGAATACTTTAAGTTACTGAAGACAGAAATTATGCCCACACTAACGACCCTCTCTAATGCAATTTAAAGGCAAAACATGATGGTTGAGGGCTTCCAGGAGGCGTGAACAATAAACTTACCAAAATCGGGCAGAAACCCAGAGAAGGTCGGATCTTATAGACTGATCTCCCTGTTAAACACGGACTATAAAATTTTGGTGACTATTCTGGCAACCCGGCTCCAAAATTTTTTACATACTTTATTAACGCCATCACAACTGGGATTCGTTAGGCCATACGCACTGCTATAGCAGCAATAGTGGCGGCGTCTTTAAATAAATACCCAACCACTATCCTGCTTAGTTTGTACGCTGAAAAGGCCTTTGATTCGGTCTTCTGGAAGTTCCTCAACACAACTCTGAGATACAGGAATTTTGGCGATACCTTCCTGACCTTCCTGCAGAATGTGCAATCTCACACCACAACATTTCTAACGATAAATGGCATAAACTCCTCCCCAATCCCAATATGGAGGGGTGTAAGAAAGGGATGCCCCCTCTCAGCCCTACTTTTTAACCTGGTCTTGGATCCCTTCTTGCGGCACCTCCACTCTTGGGAGGGCTTTCGTGGTATTGAAATAGGGAGGGAAGACTCCGATGACTTGCTAATTTTTATCTCCAGACCCCAGTCTAGCTTACAAAACCTATTAGTTAAAATTGAATCAAAAGGAGAGTTATCAGGCTTCAGAGTAAATTAGATAAATCAGGACCGCACAAACCAACATGGACACTCAGTCTCCCATTGCTGTGGAAAACTTATTCTTTAACTTACTTGGGGGTGCAAACCCCTAAGATTTATTCTATAGATTTTAACACATTCATGAAACACCTAAACGATAACCTGAATGCATGGACAGGACTCACATTATCTTTTATAGGCAGAGCTAACCTGATAAAATTAGTGATATTTCCTAAATTGCTATACTTGATCCAAACTCTTCCCATTTCCTAAGGCCTCACAATGTAAAGCTCTTGAATAAACTATTGAAGACTTTTATCTGGCAAGGGAAAAGTTCTAGAATCCCATGAAATATTTTACAACAAACAAAACAGCATGGGGGAATCAATTTCCAAGACATCAGATTATACAATTTGGTGACCAATCTCTGCATAATACAGGACTGGTTTGTGGGAACGGATGGTTCTGCATCGACGGGCCTTGAGACAGATTTATGTCTGGGCTTCTCGCTGCCAAGCCTTCTGCACCTCCCAGTCTCGGACCTCTTTAGGGCCAATCCTCTATTCATGGAACCCTTGGAAGGTGTGGCTGTTAGCTTGGAAAAAATGCTGCCTATCTGGAAAAGCTTCATTAGGGCTTTTCTTTGTGGGCAACCCATCATTCCAATCAGGCAAGCCTCACCCTATTTTTAGGCAGTGGTGGGACAAGTGCCTCAGGACAATAGGAGATGTGCTGGATCCCCAACACAGAAGACCATTAACATTCAATCAAGTGTGTCTCATAGTTTTGTGGTTCCCCATCTATTTCACTACATTCAAATTCAAAACTACTCAACTAAGATAGCCAGACAACTAAATGACCAAGATTGGGAGGACATTTAACTAACTAGGTTGACAGACACACCAAGAACGTGGGGCAGAATATCGAGCTTTTACTCATATCTCCGTCCTATGCTCAAATATGAGGATAGAACACATGGACTGGCTCAGTGGAGGGAGGACCTCCCACACTTGCAGGTGGGAGACATGCTTGCAGCAACTTCAGAAGCCTTCAAATACATCCCTAGCATCTCCTATTGGGAGATGGCTTTAAAAATTTTACATAGAGGATACCTCTCTCCTAGTTGTAACTACCTTATGGGGGGCTGCTCTTCGCTCATGTTCTCTAAGTGCGGGGAGGGCATGGCTAACCTATACCATTGCTTCTGGGTGTTTTATAAGCCAGGCATTCTGGAAACGCATACACCAGTTTCTCGTATCCCACACCCAATGTGATATTCCCTAACTCCTAGCTGGGCTATCTTCGTCGAGTTGTAGGACTCAAATCCACGAATCTCAGTATATACCAAGCGACTAATCTTCTATATATCTGCGGCAGCACGGAAAACCATATTACAAACATGGATAGGTCCCGATCTGCCTTCACTATGCATTTTCTTAGAAAAGTTAACTTTCCTTTTACGGATGGACTGGGTGGAATCATCCCTTCAAAAAGAGACAAGGGTAAAACAGTCCTCACCTGGCAACCCATAATAGATTTATTTCCAGAACGGGTGAGAAACCGCATTAGGTCATGCTTTAGCACTACCGTCAAAAGCAACACTTGGTTTTGCACATCAAAAAAAATAGTTAAAAAAAAGCACAAATGCACACTAGTGTGGCAGCATTACATACACATGTTCAAATTCAAAAAACAGTGGCACACTATGGACTAAAGAAACTATCAAAAGGGACATAGGAATTTTGGAAAAAGCATTACTGCTAACTAGGATACATGGAAACAATTTTGAGGTTCTTAGTTCACACTTTTGGCCAAAACTGCTTAAGCCCACCTCCGAACTTCACCGGGACCTCTGTGCAGGTGGGTCCTACGCTATTGTTATCTCTCTATTGGGTACTGTTAAGACCAGCACACTTCAGGGAGCGACGATACCTGCTTCAAAGCACACTACACTGATTTAAAACCTGAGAAGGTGGGTGGGGTGCAAAAGCCAAAATGGAGGCAGCCACTCCTCCCTACATACAGTCAAAAGCAACATTTGGTTTTGCAAATCAAAAAACTTTGTTTAAAAAAAGCACAAATGCACACTGGTGTGGCAGCATTACATACACATGTTCAAATTAAAAAAACAGTGGCACACTATGGACTAGAGAAACTATCAAAAAGGACATAGGAATTTTGGAAAAAGCATTACTGCTAACTAGGATACATGAAAAATTTATGAGGTTCTTAGTTCACACTTTTGGCCAAAACTGCTTAAGCCCACCTCCGAACTTCACCGGGACCTCAGTGCAGGTGGGTCCTACGCTATTGTTATCTCTCTATTGGGTCCTGTTCAGACCAGAACACTTCAGGGAGCGAAGATACCTGCTTCAAAGCACACTACACTGATTTAAAACCTGAGAATGTGGGTGGGGTGCAAAAGCCAAAATGGCTTTTCTTTAGTTCATAGTGTGCCACTGTTATTTGAACTTGAACATGTGTATGTAATGCTGCCACACCAGTGTGCATTTGTGCTTTTTTTAAACAAAGTTTTTTGATGTGCAAAACCAAATGTTGCTTTTGACTGTATGTAGGGAGGAGTGGCTGCCTCCATTTTGGCTTTTGCACCCTACCCACCTTCTCAGGTTTTAAATCAGTGTAGTGTGCTTTGAAGCAGGTATCTTCGCTCCCTAAAGTCTGCTGGTCTGAACAGGACCCAATAGAGAGATAACAATAGCGTAGGACCCACCTGCACTGAGGTCCCGGTGAAGTTCGGAGGTGGGCTTAAGCAGTTTTGGCCAAAAGTATGAACTAAGAACCTCAAAAATGTTTACATGTATCCTAGTTAGCAGTAATGCTTTTTCCAAAATTCCTATGACCCTTTTGATAGTTTCTTTAGTCCATAGTATACCACTGTTTTTTGTATTTGAACATGCTTTAGCACTACGACATGGTTCTCGGAACAGTCAATTGGAGGCAAATTTTCAGGCTAACATGTCAGCAAAATGTGAGTCTTAACATAAGGCTTTAAGCTGGTGGTGTTTCTCAATTGACGGGATGGCGTATGTTCCACGTGTCCACAGCAACAACCCCTCTTCCTCCATCTTTTCTTCCAACCCTCCCCTATCCTTTTTTTCCTCTCTGCTTATGAGGCATCACTTCTGAACAGAACAACAGAAAATAATTTTGCAGTTCGCATTCAAGTTGAAAAATTGTTGACAAACCAATGAACAGTTGCTACTCAGTTATCTTAGTTATTGAAAGTAATAAGATTCTTTACTTACCTTTCTGCTTGACTTGAGAGGACGGTATGTCCCGACATCGAATGTTCTCGAAGCTACCTTCTGCCACATTTCCTTAAGCTTCTTGTTATCCCTTCCTCATCATCCTCTCCCTCTTCAACCACCCATGCCCCCTCCCATCCCTACCCTTTCTCTCTCTCATCTGCTATAAATGTTTGTAAAAATTTTCTTGGAAAAGTTAATAAAAATATGTTGAAAAAAAATAAAAATGAATACATTTTGTCCTTGTATGCTTTAAGAATCCATAGGCTTGATCAAAGTGTTTTAACCCGGTGATTGCTGGAGAGCAGTGCCTTACTGTTTAACCCTGTGAGTGCTGGTAAATGGCGTTTGAGTCCTTCCCTTTGACTTCTTTTCTTTTGATTACTGAGGAAGATGGTGGCAACGGATATTTTTGCCTGGAATGTGTTGGATTGTGATTTATGCTCAGTTTGCAAATGAGATATAAATAAATGGAAATAAATAAACTCCTTCATAGCGCATCACCCCCCCCCCCTCCATCCCGTCATGTGCTGGTAAGTGTATACATGACAGTCTTTGAGAAGGAAAACACAACAAACTGCCTGAAAAATGTAATATGTATTATATGCTGCACAACATCTGGCCACAGCACTTATTGTTAAAAAAAAAATCTTGTAAAATCACATTAAAAAATACAGCTAAAAACATGTCATTATATGAAAAACCACAACAAATGAGATTATCCTAAAAAACGTTCTTCCTTCATTAGGCTTCAATAGTTGTCATGTTAGAACTTTTGTTACAACCTTCTGCATTATCTATATAGTGCAGAAGGGTGAACAAGCGATCAAGCCCTCTAGTGATCAAGTACAAGGGAACTGCAAGCAGAAATGTAAAAAAAAAAAAAAAATGAAATATAAAAAAATTAAGAGTTCAAAACACCACCCTTTTATAATTTTACAAATAAATAAAAGTCAATATAACATCACGATCAAAAGGTTGTAGGTATCCCAAAATGGCACCAATAAAAACTACACTTCAGCCCTCAAAAATCACATATAATTTATACCAAAGCATGAATGCCATAAAAAGAAGAAAAACAAAATGGTGCAAGTACATTTTTTTTTTCACCTTTCACCCCACATTATATGGAATGGTCAATGACACCAATTAAAAGTATATCTTGTCCCGCAAAAACAAGCCCCCATATGCCTATGTAGATGGAAAAATAAACAAGTTATGGCTCTCGAAAGTCAGGGAGAAAAAAATAGAGAGCCAAAAAATTATGACCATGTGGCAGGAAGGGTTTTAAAATAATTTTTCATGTGTTTGCCTTGCAACTCATCTAAACTGATTAAAAGTTGTTGGCAGTTTTCAGAAATTTTTCTTCCAATGCCTTTTATACAGACCTTAAAATAATATAGTGTTAAAATGTGCAGTACATATTTACTTGAATCCTCCTAGCCCTGTTGACCCAGATATAAATTCAGATGGAAGCAAGTACAAGAGTAAAAACGTTATAGTAATAAAGTAGCACAGTAAGATCATATCTGATCAAAAACGATAAAATCTGGTGTCAGAAACAAGTTACAGCGTCAAGATTAATTTGAAGTTAACAATTGACAAGACTTAGAAATTTGACAGCAAAGAATGATAGAGTAAGTATCACACATCAGAATCAGATCTCAGCACAAATGAAAAAGTAGTGGCTTATGCTGGCAAGTGCTATCAGTGTTACATATGTGAAATTAAGTGACAATGACAAATTACAGAGATTATCAGTACAGCTGGTACTTGTTCGGTCGTTTATCTTCACATGTATAAGATAGCTGATGATTCACTACAATCACACTGTATGATGTTCCCACTCCTTTCGTTTTTATGTATCCATTTATCTTTTAGGCCCCATTCACATCATGCTTCTTTCCCCCATTCATAGTGCACTGATGCAGAAAACATATGCATTTGGTAAATAGGGTAAACGTGGTTTAAATCTGCAAGTTGTTGCAGATTTACTTTAGATTTTTAAGTGCATTTACCCTAACTCCTGAATGCTAAATATCAATTTACAAACATAAGTAACATATATATATATATTATTTTATATATAAACAAGTACTTTCATATAACAGTCAGAAAGCACTGCTGGAAGCTGGAAGTCATGTTCTTGGTTGAGGATAGAAGCATCTTTGGGTGATGTACCTTATATACAGTGTACCAGAAAAAAGAAATGGGGACCTTACCTGGTGCCCAAAGGAGCTACTTATCCTGCAACATGCAGAGAGCAGTAAAGAACATGTAGTACCGCACTGTACTGTAGGGAGGTGCTACTAGACCACTAATCACTGCATGCACTTCACTAATACAGATGTTTTACAAGTAAAATGTTTATGATAATTTAAAGATCTTCCATTAATCATATGTGCCCCTGATTAGCATTGTCTGTTACATTGTATGTGGAACCACACTCAGCATACAATATCCCAGAAAATACTGTTGTATGTTGAAAATGTTGTATGCTGAGACCTCTATAATTTGAGGGACCACTTTAATAGTTATCAATTGACATAGTTTACCAACAAAGTCAATAAACTTATTTCTTTGTAGGACATTATAAACATTTTCTTAATGTTTTTACAGAGTAAGCATTCCTTAAAATTAATGTGTGGATAATAAAGATGCCTAATCACTCCTAAAGTTATAAGTTTTTGAGAACTGCACTATTTATACTCATTGCACAAATCAGCAAGTCTTAAAATATAGGGCGACATGTATGGATTTTTGCTCTCAGATACCATTTTTTTGCACACATTAGTAGCGTAGAATGTGCCTGAATCTATGAACCTGTTCTACTGCGGGTCATAGATTTATTGCTATCTACTAAGCGACACTTCTGGCTCAGGTAAACCACTTTTAAAGTGTTCTACCTGTTCCAGTAGTAATGCACCTGGATTTGCTGACCAAAAGTCATAAATGTGTAAATTCGTACGATTGTAGTGCGACACGCCTCCAGCACGCCCCCAATCTTCGAGGCATTACAAAGTGCCACGGGCAATTTATAAAGTTCCTGAATTTGGAGTGCACCTGATTATAAATATAGCGAACAGGGCTGCGCCAGTTTTCGGGCTCAAAAGACAGGAGACTTCATACATGTTGCCCATAATGTCCAGTTAGGTAAAATCCTATTTATATGCTCCACTATCACTTAAAGAAGTTGTACGATCTTGTTGTTTCTGGGTTTGAGACTAGTTCGTAGTTTGCTATGAGCCAGCTTTAGAGAATGGGGAGAGGGCTGCACTTTAGCATATTCTCTATTCATTTCTATGAGAGTTTCAAAATAGTAAGTTATTAACCTTTTTTTTTTTTTTTACATATTTTTGGGACAGATATTCCCAAAGCAGAGGTCATAGATTACTAACATCAAAGGGATTGATTCCCACTGCCACAGTCCATGCCGCGGTCCCCATTCTGTGCTGCAGACATGGCCGTGTCCCTTGTTGCTGTGTACTGACCTGTCCTCGCTCCTGCCCCGGTCTGTGTTCTGGTCTGTATCCTGATGAACGAGAGTGCACGCGTCCTAGGGAGGACACATGCGCGTGCACTCTCGTTCGTCTAGATTTAAAGGGACAGTGTATCAATTACCTGTCCTCCTTTGATTTAAGGAACTTCCTGCCTCTGCTTCTGCATCAGTTCATTGTGTACCTGAACTTCTGACCTGATGCTTCTGTTGTTCCTGTACCTACTTTTCTGCTGTTATCTGCTGTTATATATAGAGAAAATAAGTTTCTCTATATATAACAAGTTAGCTGAAAAATGAGAAGATCTTGGAATAGACGTATATATGAACAGAAGTTTAAAGGTCATCTGATATATATCTGCATCATTAAAATGTGTATGGCCATTTTTAATGAAGAAAGGCAAATGCGAAGAACCGAAGAACCCAAACCAACCATACTCCAGCTTCTGCCCCCCCAGAGTGTGTGTCATACAGGATGAAATATTACCACCTGATTCTTCTTTGCACTAGGCACTATACAGTCATAAAATACATAAAAAACTATCATTCTAATTAAAAATTAATGGTAGAGAATTAGAGAATAAAAGGTTGATTGAATAAAAACTTTTTTCAGAACAGTTTGCTCCTAATTATAGTTGTTCTTTCTAACTTCAGATTGAATTGCTTCACCATTTGCATGCTTTCATAAGACAATAATTACTATTAGCAACCAAAATGTTGATTTAGTACTAATTAGTGATGAGCGATTACGTTGACCATCGTCATCGGGTCGATATCGGCAATTATCAAGACGATTTCCGATAGTCGATAATAGATTATCGCCGATGACCATTAAAGTTTTTTGGGGAGGAAAAAACCCCCTTCATTTTACTCCAAACAGGGCTGGAAAAGTGGAATTAACATCCACAACAAAAAACTGGATACTGCACTCTTGGGCAACACACTTGGGTTTAAAACCCAAAGAAAAAAAACTCACGCCTTTCACTATCCCTGTTTGCACCACAGCATGACCCTTAAACCTTCAGCCCACAAATTAAAAAAGTGCCCAAAAGGGAGTATGATTTGAACCTCATTTTACTTGAAAATGGGTATTTACATACCTGTCCTGGGCCACAGCATTCCTTTAAAAACCTTTTCAAAACCCCCGATTTAAAAAGTGCCGGGAAAAAGGAGTTTTCAACCACCATTTTTATTTCACGGGTTGACTATTCTGTCCTGTACCTCAGTTGACCATTAAACCTTCGACCCCCCCGATTAAAAAGTGCCGCAAAAAGGAGTCTTTCAACCACCCTTTTGTTTCACTGGACATTTACTATACCCGTCCTGGCCCCAAAATGGCCCCCCAAACCTGCATGACCCCATTTTAAAAAGTGCGGAAATAGGGTTTTTAACCACCATTTTTTAAATGGACATTAAATATATCTGTCCTGACCGCGTATGACTATTAAAATGTTGACCCCCCGATTAAAAATGCCGGAAAAAGGAGTTTTCAACCACCTTTTTTGTTTCACTGGAATAGACTATCCCTGTCCTGGGCCAGCATGGCCCCCAACCTGATGACCCCCAGATTTTAAAATGCCGGAAAAAGGACTCTTTGAACACCATTTAGTTTCACGGACATTTACTATGCTTGTCCTGTACCCCACTGACCCTTTTAAACCCGTTTGATCCACAGATCACAAAATGGACTATGCTATTTTGTACAGTGACTGTATTTAGTATTTTTTTGGGTAACTGACATTTTTTTTCAGAATTTATTTAGGGGAAATTTTATTTTTAGTTTTACATTATTATCATTTTTTTTTTTTTTCAAGTGTGATAGCATACAACATACACCCCCCCCGGCAGTTTTTAAAAATATTTTTTAACGTGTAGATGTGTTA
>JAODAL010077284.1:0-13323 GCA_025379985.1 Phyllomedusa bahiana | reverse complement strand
CTATAAAGCCCGGGGGCCTCGACGCTGGGAGCCAAAAACGTTTCACTGAAACTGATTGGGGAAGGGTGTTTCCCGCGGGGGATTGTTACTGAAGAATTGTTTTTTAATACAGCGATTTTTGGGGGGGGTTGTTCTCAGCTTGTCTCTAAAGATGATTCTTTACTTTTCTTTTCCCTGATTTTTGGGGGTTTATTGGATCTGAAACCCAGTGTGGCCCAAATGCAGTGATATACATTTAAAATCCATTCGGGCTCAAAGACTTTAAAATTTTCCAAAAGGGTGTTTCTAAGAATTTTCCTGTTTTTATTAAATTTAAAAAAAAAACCGCGTTTTTACAATAAAAATACCACTTCTTTTTTGGGCCTGCTCAATTTTTTTGGCCCCAATTTAATCCGGGGGTTAATTAAGGTTTTTTTGCAGCGGTGGTGATCCCAAAAAAAATGAAATTTTCCCAACCCCCAAAATATATACTTTTTCCCTTTGTAGCTAATTCACAAGAAAAGGGTTTTAATTCAATTTTATCCCCTTGTTGTGTGGGGGAAAAAAACACCGATTGTAACACGTTTACAAACCTATTTAGTTTGTGGTGGCTAAATTTTTGCCGAAATTTACACCCCGGGGTTAAATTTAAAAGCTTTGTTTTTCAGTGTGGTGATCCCAAAAAAACGTCATTTTCAACGCCAAAATATTACATTTTTCCTGTAGCATAATTCAAAAGCAAAGGTTAAATTTAAAATTTTATTTTCTTATTGTGTGGGGGTTAAAAAACACTGCTTGTACACGCAACAAAGCAAATAGTTTGTGGGGGCCCAGGGGGCGTCGAAAAGGCAAAATTCTTTCGGGGAAAGAGCCCCGAAGGAATCCCCCTTGTGCCGGAAGTCTGGGGTTTCCCCAAAGGCCGCTGCCTTGGGTGGAGCGCTCCGTGTGCGGGGGGCCCCACCCCGATGTCTCTGATGCCCCGGCCGTTTCACAGCAATTTCCGCGCAGTCAGGTGGGGGAGGAGCCAGGGGGAAATTCGGTTCCGCCCTTTGTTTCCCCCCCTGTTTTGTCCGGTGCTCACGAGCGCGTTTTTACAAATCTGGGGCGTCGAAAGGGGGCGTGAAGCCCCGCTTTCCCATCACTCCCGGCGACGCTAAAAAACCTCTAACCCGCAAAATATCCCGGGGCCGAGGGAGACCCGGGGGGCCCCCGCAAAGAGGGCCCTTTTAAGCGGGTTGATGACATCACGTTTGTTTTATCCCGCTCTCAAGCTGCAGACCGGCCCCCGGGGAACCGGGGGCCTCATTAGGTAAGTAGGTTTTTTTATTTTATTTTTATTAGAAAAGGGGGGGGAAAGACACTGGCTAAAAGGGGACAAGACACTGGCTACAAGGGCGGAAAGACACTGGAAACAAGGGCGGAAAGACACTGGCAACAAGGGGGACAAGACTGGCTACAAGGGGGGGCAAAAACACTGGCTAAAAAGGGGGGAAAAGCACGGCTAAAAAGGGGGAAAAGACCCCTGGTACAAGGGGGGCAAGACCAAGGGCTACAAGGGGACAAGCCCCATGGCTACAAGGGGGGGCAGACACTTTCTAAAAGGGGGAAAGGGACATGGAACAAGGGAAAAAGGACATGGCTAAAAGGGGGGAAACAAGACAGGGCCCTTAAAAGGGGGAAAAGACACTGGCTACAAGGGGGCAAGACACGGGCTACAAGGGGGCACGAAAATGGACAAGGGGGACAAGACACTGGTTTACAAGGGGGAAAAGGACACTGGCTTCAAGGGGGGCAAGCATGGCAAAAAAAAAAAGGGGGGGGGCAAGACACTGGTACAAGGCGGGAAAAGACACTGGCTAAAGGGGGGAAAGGGAAACTGGCTACAAGGGGGCAAGCCCACGGGTACAAGGGGGGAAAAGAACTGGCTAAAAGGGGGGCAAGACATGGTTCAAGGGGGGAAAGACAGGGCTACAAGGGGCAAGACATGGCTACAAGGGGGGCAAGCACGGGCCCCCCCAAGGGGGGAAAGAAAACTGGTTTCCCAAGGCGGGCAAGAAATTTGGCTAAAAGGGGAAAAGGCAGACACGGGGCTACAAGGGGGGAAAGACATGGCTAAAAGGGGGGGAAACCGGGCTAAAAGGGGGGGAAAGGGGAAAATGGCTAAAAGGGGGGGCGGGGGCAAGACACTGGCTACAAGGGAGGCAAGAACGGGGGCTCCCAAGGGGGAAGACACTGGTAAAAAGGGGGAAAGGGAAAATGGCTACAAGGGAGGAAGCACTGGCTAAAAGGGGGGGCAAGCCCACTGGCAAACAAGGGGGGCAACACACTGGCTACAAGGGGGCCAGACCAAGGCAAAAAAGGGGGCCGGGCCAGACACGGCAAAAAGGGGGGGGGAAAAGCCCTTGGCTACAAGGGGGGGAAAAGAAAACTGGCTAAAAGGGGGGCAAGACACTGGTTTACAAGGGGGCAAGACACGGGGCTAAAAGGGGGCAGGGCAAACACGGGTTTACAAGGGGGGGGCCAAGACATGGTTTAAAAGGGGGGCAAGACACTGGCTAAAAAGGGGGAAGCACTGGTAAAAGGGGGGCAAGCCCACTGGCAAAAGGGGGGGCAAGACATGGCTACAAGGGGGGGAAAGGAAAATGGCAAACAAGGGGGGAAAAACACTGGCTCCCAAGGGGGGCAAACACTGGCTAAAAGGGGGGGCAGGGGGGGGAAAATGGCTACAAGGGGGGCAAGACATGGCTACAAGGGGGGCAAGCCCATGGCTAAAAGGGGGGGGCAAGAAAACTGGCTAAAAAGGGGGCCCAAGGGACACTGGCTAAAAAGGGGGGCAGGGAAAGACACTGGTACAAGGGGGGAAAAGACACTGGGCTACAAGGGGGGCAAGACACTGGCTAAAGGGGGAAAGGAACACTGGTTTACAAGGGGGGGAAAGGGACAATGGTAAAAGGGGGGAAAGGGGACACTGGCTACAAGGGGGGAAAGGGAACACTGGCTACAAGGGGGCAAGCCCACGGTAAAAGGGGGGCAGGGCAAACATGGCTAAAAGGGGGGCGGGGCAAGACACTGGCTACAAGGGGGGCCCGAGAAAAAGACACTGGCTACAAGGGGGAAGCCACTGGCTAAAAGGGGGGCAAAATGGCTACGGGGGGCAAGAATGGCTAAAAGGGGCCCCCCTTTAAATGGCTACGGGGGAAAGGCCCTTGGCTACAAGGGGGCAAAATGGTACGGGGGCCAAGGGAATTTTCTGGCTAAAAGGGGGGTAATGGCAAACAGGGAAAAGGACACTGGCTAAAAGGGGGGGCATAATGGCTACGGGGGACAAGAAAAAAAACCTAGTACGGGGGGGATAATGGCTACGGGGGCAAGACACGGGCTACAGGGGGGCAAGACATGGTACAGGGGGCATATTGGCTAAGAGGGATTTTAAATGGTACGGGGGGCCATATAGGGGATAAGGGGCATGTCACTGGTTTAACGGGGGGCCCATGCCACTGGCTACGGGGGGGTGTCACGGCTACGGGAGGGCATGTCACTGGTTTTTTAAAAAAAAAGGGGGGCATTTGGGGCTAATGGGGCATATCCCCGGCAAACAGGGGGGCATACCCATGGCTACAGGGGGTATATTATGGGGTAGGGGGGCAGAAACCCTGGGTCAGGGGGCTAAAAACCCTGACTACAAGGAGCTGTTCTGGTACGGGGGGCATTTACTCCCAAAAGGGGGCAGAAAAACCTAGCTACAGAGGGCGGGAATTTGGTTTGAGGGGCAAAAACCTGGTTTGAGGGGGCTACAACCTGGCTACAGGGGGCTACTACCAGGCTATAGGGAGCAAATATTTCCCTAAAAGGGGGGGAAATTTTATTACCATTTGGGGCACTATAGGAGGGGGATTTTGTATAGAGATTTTTTTTAAAAAATTGTAGAAAAATTTTTGTTTAAAATTGGGGTTAAGATGTTTTTTTTGGGTGCTTTTTTCAGTAAAAGAGTTGTGGAGGGAAAAGGGATTGGGGGTCTGGGACAGATGGAGAAGAAGAAAAAAGAGCCAATTTCTTCGGGGAAAACGTTTTCCTGTGAGTCACAAAAATTTGTAACTGCAGTGAAATCATTTTAAATTTCTCCTGAGCCTACATACAAAGGTTTTCTCTGTTAAAAAATACATCCGCATTTTCACAATGAGACGAAAAAAAATTCCCCGTGGGGCCCCAAACCCCTTCTCAAAAAAAACTTAAGGGCCCGAGCCCCGGATTTTTTGGGACCCTACCCCAAACCCCCGGGTGGTGGCTAAATTTTTTTGGGCGAATTTTTACATCCAGGGGTTAAATTTAAACCCTTTTGTTTTTTTTGCTGTGGTGACCCCAAAAAACCCGTCTTTTTTAACGCCAAAATATATACATTTTTTTTGTAGCATAATTCCAAGAAAAAGGTTTAAAATTACAATTTTATCTTTTTTTTGTGTGGCGTAAAAAAACCCTTCGCATTGTAACACCCCTACAAAGCAAATCGTTTGTGGGGGCTAAATTTTTCTTTGGCCCCAATTTTAAATCCGGGGTTTTAATTTTAAAGCGTTTTTTTTTTCAGCGGTGGTGCCCCAAAGGAAAACCGACATTTTAAAACGCCAAAATAGATACATTTTTCCTTTTGCATAATTAAACAAGAAAGGTTAATTACAATTTTATCTTTTGTTGGTGGGGGAAAAAAACACCGCATTGTAACCGTTTACAAAGCTTTTTAGTTTGTGGTGGCTAAATTTTCTTTGGGGGAAATTTTAAACATCCGGGGTTTAAAATTAAGGGGTTGTTTGCAGTTTTACTCAGTAAAAGAAACTTTTTTTTCACCGCCACATAAAAAAAATTTGTAGAAAATTTTTCATACCCGAAGGTTAATTAAGCCTTTTTTGTGCTTTTAATTCGGGAAAAATTACACAGGGGTTTTTAAATGGCACATACAAGTCAATTTTTGGGGCCCATTTGGGGGAGCGCAAATTTATACCCCAAGGGTTACCATGTTTTGTTATGGTTCATTTGGCGTCAAATACGGGTGTGTTTTTAAATCATATACAGATATCTTCAAAAAAACAGTGTCTGTACTTTTTAGAACAAACTTTATGTAAGACAGGAGGGGGGCACGCTTTCCCACCTGCGAGTGGAAGAGGAAAAAAACTTTTCCGGGCCCCAGGTGAAGCACGCAAGGGGACGTGCAGCAGGGGTGACTCGGTGAGGCCACAATGCCACTGTCATCTAGTGGCCGTGTGTTGTTCGCAACCCAAGGGTTTTTGATTGGTTGACTTTGGTCATTCCCTTCCCCCCAGATGGCCCCTTGGAAAAACCCCCGCCCAAAAGTCGGTGGGAACGTCAGACCAAAAACCCTTTGTTGGCATGGCCCGGGAGTGGGTCGCAGCCCCCACCTGTCCCCAAAAAGGCCCCTGTCCCATCCCGTTCCCCCAGCCGAGATCTATATTTTTGGTCTGGGTCAGCGCCCCCTATATAGCGAGGGGGGAACAATTTGAGGAGGGCAGTCAGAGTACTTGGCAGCGAAAAAAATGGGGGGCCCAAAATCCCCCGCTTCTTGCAGTAGGCGGGAAAATATAGATTTTGGAGATGGCATGGGGGTCATGTTGTGAGGGGGTCAGCCCTGATACCCAAAAATGGTGATGAGGGGCAGCATTTACGATGAAACACAAAAAGATGATGATGTAGGGACCGCAAATTTGGGGGCCCGAGTGAGGCAAGCGCCTTTTTTACATTCGTCAGGAGAAGAGGACGTTTGCTTGGGGGTCAGGGGAGCGGCCCCAGCCAGGAAGTGGGTCGTGTGGCCCTGTCAGGGAGGATAGCCAGTGTGAGGTCGGGGGGCCAAAACGGGGCACCCGGGGAAAAAAACCCGCTTCGCGGTCCAAGGGAAAATTGCGGCACAGGGGGGTCAGGAGGGGCGGCGGCGTAGTCACTCAGTGCGGAAACGGGTTTGGGGGGTAAAAACCGGGTACTCGGCGGTTGTGGGGAGTTCTTTTCTAAGGGGCAGGAAAGGGGCCCCAATATGGGTATTGAGAATCCCCCGTAACCCCCCCCCCCGTGAACTTTGGCCAAAGGGGGCTAACGTTGGCAACCCCGGCCCTGCGTAAAAAAACAGCGCGTCACCATCCCGGGGGCCCGGGAGAAAGGTGGCTAAAATGTGGTGGTCCATCCCCGCCGCCGCAGCAACAGCGGCAGCAGCAGCGGCCCCGTGGACGCTTTCCATTGCAGCCAGTCCAAAGGGTCCCCACCTCTGCAGGAAGGGGGCTGGGTTTTTCTTTGGGAAAACATCTCCCCGGGCCCGATGCTCCTGCTCCCCGTACTCATGGCGCCCGCAGTCGTTTTAGCCCAGGCGATTGCCAAAAAGAAAAACCGTATGCATCCAAAACCTCCCAAGGTTTCAGGGGAGGACCGTGCCTGTCCAAATTGTTGGTACTTCAGTCCTCCCTTTTTCCCAAAAGGTGGACTCTGCAACCCTTCAGGAATTTAAAGGTTGTGCCCACCGAGATTTTTAATTCCCCCCCCCCCCCCCCCCCCCCCCCCCCCAACCCCCCCCCCCCCTTAAAAAAAAAAAAAAAAAAAATAAAAAAAACCCCCAAAAACACCCAAAATACCAAAAATTCATAAATATGTAGAAAAGAAGGTGGGCCCCGTCCTTGGTTTTTCGGTTTTTTTCCAAGGGGCCCCGGGAGCGGCGTTTTGGAGCTGTTAAATACGGTTCCCGGGGCCCGTTCATGTCCTTTAAGGCCCACTGGGTGAATGTGGGTTCCGGCCCCGGCCACCAACAACTTGGACAGGAGACGCCCGTTTTTCCTCCACGTTGTTAAATGGGGTCCCGCACCAAAGTCTGGGCCCCCTCCCCCTCCCCACCCTTTCGCCTTACAAGTACTGCTCCATCCCTACCAAAATGTGTAGGGACAGCGTTTTCACGGTTCTATACCTGGCTTGCCTCGGCAGAACAAAGTCACACAGGGAGGAACTGCTCCGGGGAAAACATGCAGCAAGAAAACGATGTGTGGCTTTCTCCGCGCCCAACTGCAAAACGGAACCAAAGGGGAGGGCAATGGAGGGAAAAATGGTGGGCCGCACTGCACCGGGAGGGATGGGGCCCCTGCGCCCTGCCTGGCGCACGTTTTTAAATTTTTTTGTGAAAAGGTTTGAAGTCTTCCCGAAACTTAAAAAATTCTGAAAATGGCCAGGAAATTGCATGCACTTTACCATTGACAAAGCCAAAGGGAAAACCCTCCCCGGTTGCAGCGGGCAGAAACGGGCCCCCCAACACACTTGATTTGCGTGTTTCCACCCCTTGGGAAATTTCCCGCCCGCACATGTTTGGACCGCCCGTATAACAGAGAAAGGCCTTTTAAAGATTTTTTTTATGAATTTCCCGGCAGACGAAGTACTCCCCTGTGTAAATTTGATGTTAGGGCCTGGGCAGCTATTTGGTTGGGCACCCGCCGTTTGTTTAGGGCCATTCGAGGGGGGGGCCAGTTTTTTTTGTCAGTGCCAGGACTTAAAGGGATGAATAAAAAGTAAATTTTTAGCTTTTAGTCCTGGAACGATGTGAAAAAAACTGTCTTGGGGAGGGGACTGGGGGACGTGGCGGGGTACATCTCGCGGCCCCATGAGTCGGTTGGGGACTTTAAATGGAGGAGGAGAAGGGGGGAGGACATTGGAGGGGGAGAAAACATTTTTTCTGGTGAAATGAGTTTGGGTTTTCTTCCCAGGGGACAAGAAGGAGGAGCAGGAGGGAGCTGGAGGGGGTAAAAGGAGTGGGGGAAGAGAGGCAGATGACCCGCAAGCACCGTGGCCCGTATTTCAGTGGAGAAGGGGGCAAAGGGGCCCCTCGGAGTAATTGTGCAGATGGCCCCCAACATGCCCGATTTGCCCCGGGGTGTGACCGCCGAATAGTCAGATCCGGGAAAAGGGATGAATTTTTTGGCTTTTCCAAACCCCATTGGAAAAATCGCTACCCGGGCCCAAAATTTGGGGGCCTTTTTCCCGCTATTGAGAGGGGGAAAAATCAAATTTCTAAGGGAAATTTCCCCCGTAGTCAGTTGGCCGCTGCTTTATGTGCGGAAGGGCCCCTCCCCTGACAGGTTTTGACGGGGGTTCTTCAGCGGGTCAGTACTACTGCCCCGGCTGGGGGGGGGAATGGGGGGGGTCGGAGGGTACCAGCTCCCTCAGCAGCAAACCCAAAATCTGGAGGGCACTGATGAGCAGTTTTTCCCTTTACCCGCCTAGTGAGGGGGGGCAGTCACCCGGGAGCAGCGCAGCGGGCCCGGAGAAAACCCTGAACCAAAAAGGTGGTGGCCTGCTTGGAAAGCACTCTGCCCCCTAGTTAGAAGTCCGTGGACCCCACTGGGCAGCCAAACTGGATGTGTGGCCCCAAAAATTTCCGGGTTTTCGTGGAGAAGCTGTCCTGCCGGGCCGTTGGTTTTGGCATTTTAAAGGGGTGTTCAGTGCGGCGGGGGCCAAACGGTTTCCCCCCGGAGAACTCGTTGTCCACGGGGGAAAAATGGAACGACTGACCCCTTTTTTTAAGGGTGAATCGGCGTGGGATCGGGCCCGGATTTTTCCCCACAACAATTTCCTTAGGGGTCAGGGCTACATCAGCCCTGACGCCCCCACCCAAACTGTGAGAAAAAAAATTTTGGGTTCAAAAATACCCCGGCCCCAGGGCCCCTATTCTGATGCCCCCACCCCCCTTTTTGCAACCCCATCTGCTGGGCAGTTTTCCCCTCCCGCCACCAACCCTCTTTTTCCCGGGAAAGGGATTGCCACCCACCTCCCCCCTTGGGCATTGGGGCCACTGTTGTCCTCATTTTCTTTTGCGTGGCCCGCTGCCCCGGGCCTCCCACGTGTCATTGTGCCACTCTCTGACCTCATTCTGTTGCTCCCGCCCCCGTCACCTCCACTCTCTGCCAATTTTGCCCCCCCTGGGCCCTTTTCCCGTTTTTTTTTCCACCTCCGAATGTAATTTTGCAACCGTTTGACTTCCTGTTGCTGTGGGTTTGGTGCTGCCCCTGACCTCCACAACGTTTTCATTGTCCCCCCTGTGGCCTATCCTGTTTTTTTCCACCTCCAAAAATGTCTTTTTGCCAAATGTTTTACCCCCAAAGTGCTGCTGTTGGTGCTGCCGTGGGCCTACACCACTGTGTCATTGGGGCCACTGTCTGACCTATGCTGCTGCTATTTGGGGGCCGCCCCTGGGCCTACACACTGTGTCATTGTGCCCCCTGTCGACCTCATGCTGCTGCTGTGGCTGCTGCCGGTTTACCTACCAAATGTGTCATTTTGCCATTGTTGAGCTATGTGCTGCTGTGGCTGCTTTTCCCTGACCCCCCCAAAAATGTGTCATTTCCCCAAATTTTGGGCCCATTCCTGTTTTTGCCCCCCAGAAAGTAAATTGTGCCCTTCTGCCTCATGCTGCTCTGTTTTGGGTGCTGCCTTTAAACCCACCCCACTGTGTCATTTTGCCAATTTTTGACCTATGTGCTGCTGTGGCTGCTTTCCGTTTCCTACAAAAACTGTGTCTTGTGCCACTGTTTTGAAATCATGGTTTCTGGGGGTGTTGCCGTTTAACCCCGTTTCAATTTTCAAATTTTGCCACTTTTGTGGCCCCTTTTCCCGGTTTTTTTCCCCCCTCCCGAATGTCATTGTGCCACTCTCGGGCCTCATTTCTTTCTGTGGCTGCCGGGGGGCCGTACCTCCACACTCTGTCATGAGGGTTTCCTACCTTAGAAAACAGCTTTTTTTTTCCAGTGTCGCTCGCAGGAAATTTATCAGGCCCCACATTCCCCCTTTAGTTTTTTTGGTATTTTTGCCCTTTTAAGGGCCCAGGGAATTTTATGTGAAGCGATTTAAGGCGCGGCGTTTCGTGTATACTAAACCAAATTGTATAAAGCCCCAAACCAAGCTCCTCTGCTTTTTTTAAAGCAGGCACAACGTTCTACAGCACCGAGGCTCGTGCACCTGGAAATACTTTTTTTAAAAGGATTCGTCCCAAAGTATTTCGGAACGAAGTTTTTTTTTGCCAAAAATTCGCGAAGGAACGAAACAAATTTGGGGAAAATTCCCCCCATTCTATTTATAAAAATGGTGGTCCCCCCACCTCGCTTCTGGAAACCCTCTGAACCCCCTATACTACCCCAAACCCCTATATCTATTCCCTATCAAAGAAAAATTTTTGGGTTCTCGAGGTCGGGTTTTGCTATAACGGGGGGGCTACAGCCTTCCAGGTATACTGGGTTATGCCATCCTGAATTTATAATCCCTGTGTTAGATTTTCATGGCATTTTGTGGAGTTATCTTCCTGTATCCCATTTCCATTTCTTTCCTTCCCCTTTTTCCTGATGACCTTATCCTTTAAACCCCCCCTCCCACCCATTTTCCCCTATTTTCCCACTGTATTTTTTTCCCAATTATTTTAGATTTTGGGATATTTAAAAAAATGGGGGTGCACATAAATCACAGAGACAAAACGCAGTCCATGAAATGTAAAAATAGTATTTTAATGAAATAGTAATGGATGCTCCTAACAAACTTCCCACAGATGTGTATGAAAAATAAACAGTACATGACTGTAAACCTGCCTTGGATAAACACAAATTTTTGCTTTTTTAGTCTTCTTTTAGGATGGTTACAAGGGCAGATTAAATGGAAAATGTGTTTTTTCTGCCATTGGCTTTCTCTGTTTCTTGGTATAGTGGGACCCACTAGGCTGTTAACACATAAATATCAAGCTGACCCTCGTTTCTTTGCATTATTTTTACATGTAATGTTTGGTTGCATTTTATCTACTGCAGAAAAAAAGGTGAAAAAAGTCACAATGACAGGTGTGCAAAGGCTCTGAATGTTATTCCATGCATTAGTCTCAATCATTCCCAGCCAATGTGCATGTCAAATCTAATTTGGAGAAACAAGTCTGTAGAGATGATGTTCATTTAACAGGGTGAACAATGCATTACCATGATATCTGTGTGCTTATAAGAACAATTGCTCTATAAATAATACATTTCTATCAATGGCACAACAAATATCCTATGCTTTACATTTTATCAATTATTGCTGGTTATGAGGAATGGCTATCACTGCCTGCCTCATTACATTGATTTTTTTTTCTTCAATGTATGCCACTTCTGACTCGCTGCACCTGTAATAGCACTACCTTCCATTGTCATCGCCAGTCCCAGTCTGCATCTGCCACTGCCATCTCATTACCACGGGGACCATAAAACATCCCGCAGGTTTATCAATCAGTGCACCATTCATTTTGAAGTCCAGGCACATCAGTAACTGTTGGATCGAGCCAAAGTGACCTTCATTGTCAGTTTACTCTCAGGTGAAGCTTTGTCCTGGGCGAGGGGATCCATTGACAGTGGATTTACAGGAATTTTTGAAGTTCTTTTGTGAAGTTTTTGAAGAGCATGGTTACAATACCTCTGCTGCTTCTTCTCTGCTGCACTTCAGACAGGAGGTTTCCAAGGTGGGTCATTTAGTTCCGCACATTGGCCTCTGAGCTTGCTTGGAACAATGCGGCTCTTGTGCTGGTGGTGTGGGAAGGTCCCCTTGGTCAAATCAAGGACGATCCTGAATGGCCATGATCAACCTTTCTACCCGGGACACCTCATAAACTATAGCCCCAGGATTATATCAGTTTTTCAGAAAGAAAATTTGAGCTTTGCCAGAAGTCTGCATTCACCTGGCCTTGCAGTCTTCCTCGTCTTGCATCTCCCTCATCCTACACTTATGCTTCCTCAAGATGAACCTATGTAGTCTCAACTTGTGGCAGTACCAAGGATTTCCCAAAAAACTGCCCAGTTCGCTCGACTGCGCCCTGGAAGCCCCCATGCCTAGGTCTCGTGGGTGGCTAGAGTGATGAGGTCATCCAGTGTAGATGGTAGATCATGGCCAGTCAGTTCGTCCTTGATTTGACCAGAGAGACCTTCCGACACCACCACCACAAGAGCCGCATTGTCCCAAGCAAGCTCAGAGGTCAATGTGCCTGACCACACCGGTAACCCTAATCCATCTAAAAGTTCTTCCCACAATACTCCTTTTGTCAATAATTTTCGACACTTTGTACCAAATTTATGCATGAGCCAACAGTCCACGATCTTGTAACCATCCTTGTCTATCTTCTAAAATTGTTTTTTCACATCACTGCATTAAGTCTACTACCAGGGACGATGTTAACTCCTTACATTAACTTCTTGCACTTCTCAATACCTTTCTTTCCCTCTCGTATCTTCACTACCTGGCATACTGTCATTCTCTGTGGTTCTCATTTCCTATTTTTGGAGTTTAAATTCCCCATTATGCTGATCTTATTCTAGTACTTGCTTTCCCTACAAGACGACAATTTAACTTTTGCCTCTCCTCCCTCAAGTAGAATACCCTAACCCTCTAGTATGGTGGCTACACACCCTATACGTGCTCAGTATGTGTCTCCAGACTCTTCCCAATATCATCACAGTAAACCTATATATCATCAAGAAAAATATATTTACTTGAAGACATTTAATAACTTTTAGTGCACATGTAAAAAACAAATACCTAGTGACTCTTTTTGGTCTTGGCTCGCCAAATACAATGCCTGTGTAAAATTGTATTATGGGAAACGTTCCAATTAGCACTAAATGACATTAGCAACACAAGGAGGACACTTGTTAAGTTCTTTGTCTCATGGGACAGGTCATAAACCTTATCTGGAGGGACACACCCAAAACAGAGAAAACATGCAGACAAGAAAGAACAGAGCTGATGTAAGATCGAAGGTCATACCTCCTGCAGCAGCAAAATGGGGGTGTGCTCATCATGGTCCACTGACCCTTGGGCATGGCCTGTCCTATCTGGAGTGCCAAATTGTGTCACTTTATAAATCCACAACCTCTCGTTGTGCGGTATCCAAATTATATAGTAATGTACATACCCATATTTCGACAAAAATTGACAACTGACATCACAATATGATATCACAAGCAAAATTACTGTTTATTACGGTGCATGCAAGTTTTATACAGGCTGATCTTTAGGAGTGGCAATATTAAAATATTCAATGCATCATCATTCGATCATCACACCTCCAGTCATAAATCGTATTGTGAGTGGTCACTTGATTAATATACCACTACGCAGGCATACAATTTGGGGTCAGCCATAACCTTTACTCGACATTAGCTCGCTCACTAGGCTATTCTGTTCTGGCCTTTCTGTAGCAGCTTCATGAATATTGTTATTAACTATTATCAGTAGCTGCAGAAAAGAGGAATCAAATAAACCAGTTGGAGAATAGCAAGGCGAAAAATTCCCCAAAAGCAAGCAAGCCCCGCA
>JAODAL010077283.1:0-13323 GCA_025379985.1 Phyllomedusa bahiana | reverse complement strand
CTTCTTATTGCATTCCCCTTTTTGCCCGTTCCGGCGACAAACGCGTTGTTGGGTTTTTAATGCTTTTTTTAAAGAGGGTTTGGGGCTCTTTTTTGAAATGTTTTACTTTTTAATAAAAAATTTTTTTTGTTTTTCTTCTGCGCCCGGCGCTGAGCGCGAGATTTCAGTGCGCCACCCTTCCATAGATATAATGGAAAATTAGCTCTGTTTGGGGCGGGGATACCAAGCCCCCACTGCTCGAAAACAGCTTTTTTGTCTTTTACTGTATTTTGAATTATCCCGCCGTGGATTCTGATTGGTCTAAACTTTCCATAGACAAAAAATGGGTTTTGCGCTCCTATCTGTTTGGCGAGTGCCACCCCCCGCTAGTACCCAATCGTTTTTCTGTCTTTTACGTATTTAAATTTTTAATCCCGCCGGGATTTTGTTGGGTAATTTTTCCCATAATTTTAGGGTTCACTGTGTCTATTTGATTGGCTTTTTTATGCCCAATGAGAAAATGGTTTCAGAATTTGAATTCTGTATTTCCGGCAATTTCCAATTTTAAAATTTTGATATTGCGCCGTTTTAGGTTTGGAAAGGATTTTTTTTTAAATTTTGTTTATTTTTTTACGTTCAGCTCTTTTTGACACTTTTCCGCCTTTTTTAAAATTTTTTTTTGGAATTTATACTCCGGCACGGGCGGAGCGCCGGATTTCTGTCGCGATCTTCGATCCCCTTCCTCGCATGTTGGTCCCCTTTATTTTCCTTGTCGGGAAATTTTGACCCAAAAAACCTGGTTGCCTGTCGGAGCTGCCGTGCGCTGCCTGCGCCTCGCTTTGCCGATCTCCACGTACATGCCCCGGTTTCGAGCGCGCCGCGTCCCCGCCCCGGGAAGCCCACACCGGCCCACACCGCGCCCATGCCCGCCCTTCATGTGGGGTCGCTGAAAGTGGCGAAACTGGCAAACTGTTTTTGGTCCGACAGCGGGATTCGGGTGGGGGCGAGTATACCCCAAAAAAGGGCGAAAAGCCCCTTCATACGTGGCCCCAGGTGTGAGGGCCCTGCTGTGGGGCTTTTCAAATTTTTAGGGGGATGGGTGAAAATACGGGAAGAAGGCCCTTTTTATAGCATTTTGGGGTTTAGAGGCTCTTTCCCCCCATAAGGGCAAAATTTTATTTATTGGCTTTTCAGTATCATTTTTATATCCCCCCTAAAGTATTCCTAAAACATTACTGAGAAGGACATACTGTCTCTCTTGTCTTCAGTATTGTGTCTTCAGGCATTGTGTACTGAAGGATGTATTAAAACTTTCGTTGCCACTGTTTTGCAACAAACTGCACAAATTTTTTTATATATTTTCATTTTTCTTTTAAATACATTGTAAAGTTTTTATTTATTCAATATTTAAACAGGGTTTTTTTCAAATAGCGCATTTTTAATCCCTTTAAGTATTAAGACAATCGTGGTCATATTAAAAAAGACAGACATATGGGGTGATTTTTCATCAGAGATGGTGCTTAGCCCGCAACGTTTCGAGGGATTTACAGACACTGTACCCTCTTTGACAAGTGCTTGACAAAGAGGGTTCAGTGTCGGTAAAATTCTCGGTATAAGCACCATTCCTGAGTTTATAAATTATGCGCATTATGTCTGTGCTGTTTAATATGGACTACGAGTTTTCTTAATACTTGAAACGGATTGAAAATGCTCTATAGTCCCTGCTATATATATAGTATTATACATGCCTCAGCTCCCGTGATATCTTTCACATTGCCTGATGTGGCATGTACACACTAGTTATGCTTTAAGTTTGGAACTGTATTTAGTGTGCTATGCTGGTCCGTTTGGCAACGGTACACGAAGCCATGGCAGCTAAAGGATTAAGTAAAACAATGTTGCGCACTGTTCCAGTCCACGATCGCCCCCTCGCTACTACCATAAGATCGCGGGGTACCAAGTGGTAGTCATGACAGCTAGAGGCCTAATGAAAACCTCCATGTTACTACTTATATTGACCCACATTAGCATTATTGATATAATTATGTAATATCTAGTTTGAGTCTAATCGCTTTTTATCTTGGGTTTTGGGAGGCAGGTTCAACAAAATACAGCAATCCTGGCTAGTGTTGAGCGATAATTATCGACAAAGTTGAAATCGGCACGGTTTTTATGTTGATCGGATTTTTTTTTTCGCATCATGCTGAAATTTAGGTAAAAATCTGCACGTAATCTATTAATATCGGCGATTTTCGGCGCTTATTCTGTCATTTTGGCGACCGACAATTCAGCTTACAGATATAGTGCAGGGTTGAGCTGTGTGTATGCGACGTCATGACTCGGGATGTGTATTTGGTTGTGATTGCTGGAGGAAATAACATGACCTCGTTTTAATAGAGCAGCCTTCCTGTTCAGACTCCAGTGGGTTGTGTATCATAAGAGCAGGGTGCGTGTTGCTCGGTCTCTCTCAAAATCAGCTTCAGCTGAATGTACTGTTTATTTGTTCTCACAGAAAGCTATTGCTTTTAGATGTGAACATATAGAAAAAAACTTTTTAGGTCGATCAGGAAGATTTGCAGTTTTTAGTTACTTACGCTGAGAATTTTAAAGGAGCCTCTTGCTCTGTACAGCGTGGGAGGGGGGGGGGAGGGGCCGGGGTGGCTGGGGGGCGAACATGACAGACACGATGGCAGGCAGTTGTTTGAATAGGAGAGTGGATATTGCTGCAAGCCCAGGAACTGTGCTTTGACCCTGCTTGCAATGGGGAGTTTTGATTAACAGTTTTTGGCCAGTTTTTGGTGAAATAATTCTGGTATGTTGTGCACAGCCAGTACTTTTTATAGGATATAAATCTTTTTGAGTATCTGCAGGTGTATTTGATATGGTGCAACCCAAAATCAACTTTTTTATCTGTACACATGTAGTAGGTTTTTGTCTTCAAGTAGTGGGTGGCGGCCCAGTTTTGTACATAGAGGCCACGTTGCACATAAATTTGATTACAGCAATTTTGTAGTCACGCAGGTGTATTTATAGTGTCCAAAAAAACGCCTTTTATTATCCGTTATACATTCAATAGGTGTTTTTTTACCTTTGATGCGGACCCTGTTTTGTTCATAGAGCCACTTGCAAATTTAAATTTAATTACAGCCAATTTTGTAGTACCGCAGTGTATTTAAGGTGCAAAAAACGGATTTTATTATCCGTATTACATTCAATAACGAGTGTTTTTTTCACTTTGGTGCAGCCCAGTTTTGTTTCATAGGGAAGCAACCTTGCATTTAAATTAATTACAGCAATTTTGTGTCAGCCGCAGATATATTTATAGGTGCAAAAACAACGCCTTTTTATTATCCGTTTTATTTACATTTCTAAGAGTGTTTTTTCCTTTGGTGCAGCCCATTTGTTTCATAGAGCCACACCTTGCATTTAAATTTAATACAGGGCAAATTTTGTAGTACGCAGGTGTATTGACTTAGGTGCATAAAAAAACCTTTTATTATCCGTATTTCATTTCTTAAATAGGTGTTTTTTTCACTGTGGTTTGAGGCCACCCAGTTTTGTTCATAGAGCCACCTATGCACATAAATTTGATATACAGCAATTTTGTAGTCACCGGGTGTATATTATAGGTCCAAAAAAAGGCCTTTTATTATCCGGTATACATTTCATATAGGTGTTTTTTTCCTCTTTGGTGGGGCCAGTTTTGTCTATAGAGCCACCTTGATTTTAAATTTAATACAGCAATTTTGTAGTCACGCAGGTGTTTGGTATATTTATAGGTGCAAATTAAACGCCTTTTTATATCGTTATACATTTCAAATAGTGTTGTTTTTTTCACTTTAGGTGCGGCCCCGTTTTGTTCATAGAGCCACCTTGCCAATAAATTTGAATACAGCAATTTTGTAGTACCGCAGGTGTATTTATATGGTCCAAAAAACGCCTTTTATTATCGTTTTATCTATTTCAAATAGGTGTTTTTTTCACTTTGGGTGCGGCCCCAGTTTTGGTCATAGAGCCACCTTGCATTTTTTATATTTATACAGCATTTTTGTAGTCACCGAGATGTATTTATAGGTGCAAAAAATAATAAAAGCCTTTTATTATCGTATACATTTCATATAGGTGTTTTTTTCACTTTGGTGCGCCCAGAGTTTTGTTCATAGAGCCACTTGCATTTATAATTTAATCCAGCAATTTTGTAGTCACCGAGATCAGATGTATTTATAGGTGACAATAAAAAAATAAACTGCGTTTTTATTATCGTATACATTTAAATAGGTGTTTTTTTCCACTTTGGTGCGGCCTGTTTTGTTCATAGAGCCCACCTTGCATTTAAATTTAATTACAGCAATTTTTGTGTCACCGCAGGTGTATTTATAGGTGCAAAAAACGGAATTATTATCCGTAATACATTTCCAAATATGTGTTTTTTCACTTTGGTGCGGCCCCAGTTTTGTTCTAGAGCCACCTTGCTATTTAATTTAATACAGAACTTTTGTTGTCACTGTGGTGTATGTATAGGTGCAAAAAACGCTTTTATTATCCGTATAAATTCTCAAATCGCTGTATTGCACGTGGTGCGGCCCTAGTTTTTTTCAAATAGCCACCGTGACAGAACATTTCTGATAGAAAATTTCTCTAGTAACTGTTTCTCGTTAGTCAGTTGCTGCAAAAAAACGCATTTTTCAATCCGTGTAACTTATGAATCGTTTTATTGAGCTCGTGAATCTAGTTTGGGCAGATTAGCGCCACTTTTATGGATATTTGTTGAAAAACTATCCAATTTCCTAGTCTATGGGCAGTTTGTTAAAATCCCTGGGATGAAAGGAAGAACACTGTTGATTTTGTCTTAGGGTCTTCCACCAGACCGCATTTCAAGGTATTTCGCTAGATACATTTAATTTTCTAATCTAGTTGGCTGTAGGAAATTAGGGGATTTAAGATAGCTGTTGCTGTGATTTGCCATCTTTTAATATGAGACTGTCAAAACTCTTCCATACCTTCTTAACTTTTTATTTTCTGAACATGGCAGCGAAATGCGGTGGTAAAGCGAGCAAAGAGGGGGGTAGGACATGGAGGTAGAGGTACGAGAGAAGGTGCTCCTTCCAGTGCTGGCGACAACACGCATGCCATGCCATGCATCGTCGGTTGCAGGACCGTCAAGCCTGTCATCGCTGAGTCAGGGCCCTGTGAATCTCAGTCAACAGCGTCGCCAATCTGTTCTTCAGTGGTTAATGCAACCTGCATCCAGCAGTCTTACCTCCTCGTCCTCCCAGTCACGGCCACAAATGTCATCGTCATCAGCATCCGTCCAACATGAAGCGAAGGCAGCCCAAATGTCAACTCGTGTACCCACCACTGTGGATAATCCATTTTCTGAAGACCTCTTTGATGACAAAATGCGGTTGGGGTCAGAAGGCATTTCCAGACCAAGAGGCCAAAGAGGATGATTTTGCCCTGCTCTGACACCCAGCTACTGATGCCATCAGGGAGGAAAGGAAGCCGGTCAATCGCAAAAATCCCGGCGGTCGGCAACGCCTTGCAGTCCTCTTGCTGTAGCCCGCAGCTCCTGGATGCAGAATGTCAGGACGACCAAGTCACCTGTGTTGATGATGATGATGACGACATTGCGGATCCAACGTGGTCTTTTCTGCAGAATTTGCTTGCAAGCGCTTCATCACTGGACGAGGAGGAAGACGATGGGGTAGTGTCAATATGGGTCCCGCCTCAAAAATGGAGAGGGCGGTCGCAGAAGTCCGCTGATATGATTCCGCCAGCCACGGTCAGCGAAAACCCGCTCCTCGCTTATCGCCGTCAAAAAGGTCCAGGACCTCTCAAGCCTGGGCCTTATTTGAGAAAGGGCCTCTGATTCACCCAGCGATGTCATATGCCACCTTTGCTGTAAACGGCATCAGTAGAGGCAAGAATCTTAGGTGTTTAACCACCACCAACATGTCTAGTCACATGCAGCGAATGCATGAGCTGAAATGGAGGGAATACTGGCCAAAAAAAGGCCACACCGATGCCGGTCTTCAAACCACTGTCACACCCTCTGTCTCCGCCTCCTCCTCCTCCACCACCACCAAGCGTTCCTCAGCTGCCCATGTCCTCTCAGGTCATGATCGGGGATCAGCCTCCGCTTCAGCATCCACCGTCGCCCGAGTATCACCAGCACCACCAGAGACCCATCCTACCCCTTCTCCTTCCACCAGTTTGACGACCTGCACGCCGTACAGTGGCCAGTCTAGCAGCCAGCCTTCTGTCTTCCAGGTTTGGGAGCAGAAGAAACACTTTAACCCAAACCATCCCAAAGCCAAAAGCCTGAATGTCGGCATTGCCAGGCTTTTGGCCTTGGAAATGTTGCCTTTCCGTCTGGTGGACACAGATGGGTTCCGCCACATCATGGCCCTCGCCTGCCCCCAATACCAGATGCCGAGCAGGCAGCCGTCCCTGCCCTGGCCAGCCACGTGTCATCTAAAATTTCAAGCGCGTTGTCTGCATCTGTGTCCGGAAAAGTCCATCTTACCACCGACACATGGACTAGTAAGCACGGCCAAGGCCGCTATATCTCTGTGACAGCTCACTGGGTGAGCTGGGTGGATGTCTCTGGTGGTGACGGTGGCTCTCAGGCTCGGCGCACACTCTTCAAAGCCACAGGGATGGTGCAGGGCTCTTTCCCCCAAGGTCCTCTGGTGGTATCACTGCCCAGAGAAACCAGGCCGTGTTGAAATTAATCTGTCTTGGAGACCGTCAGCCCACAGGTCAGGAGCTGTGGACGGCTCTCCGCAACGAGACCGAGCGCTGGCTGGGTGACAAGAACCTTGTGCCAGGGAAGGTGGTGTGCGATAACGCTCGAAATCAGCTGGCCGCCCTTAAGATCGGTAGGCTGGAGCACATCCTTGCTGGCACATGTCATGAACCTTGTCGTCCAGAAATTTCTAAAGCGCTACCCGGGTCTGGACTGCCTGCTGAGGAAGGCTCGAGGTCTGATTTCGCACTTCCGCCATTCGCACCCTGTTTCGTACCGCCTGGCTGCGTTGCAGCTAGAGATCGGTCTCCCCGTCAACTGTCTCATTGTTAACGTGGCAACACGCTGGAATTCCACCCTCCACATGCTCCAGTGATTGTGGCAGCATCGCAATGCCATTACGCAGTACGAAGGGACACATGGCCTGACAAGCAGTGGTGCGGACTTCGTGGTGTTAAGCCACCGAGAGTGGAGGCAGGTGAAATAAGCTCTGCACCATCCTTGCCAGTTTTGAAGAAGCCACCAAAATGGTCAGTGCGGACAATGCCCTTGTCAGCATGACCATTGTGGTGATCTTAGTTCTGGAACGATCGTTGGACACTCTGAAACATCAGGTCCCACCAGCGACGACGTAGGAGACGGACACAGATGCGGACGCAGAGCCTTTCTCTCCGTCAAATCCACAAGGCCCGACAGTTTCTCAATTTTATCGGTCTTCATTATGCAGTGGTTCGGGGTCCAGGGCTAGTGCAAGGCGGCGCCTCAGCTCTCAGGGTGCTTCATCTGAGGCAAGTCAGGGCTGTGTTGAAGCTGTGCCGGAGGAAGCGAAGGAGGAGGAGGTATTCCTAGACACCGATGTTACCGACGTCCCTGCCTTGGAAAGAGGTTGGCGCGAATTTGAGGGCAGGAGAGATGAGGAAGATCAGTTTGCTAGTGCCACTCGACCCAGAGGCTTGGGAAATCAAGGCTCCATCTCTACATGAGTGTTTGGATGCTCCATTTCCTCCAACATGATCCTCGCATTAAGGCCATCAAAATGAACAACAGTTACGGGGGGTGGCTACCCCCCTGGACCCCCGATACAAAAAAAAAACTCAGCATTTTCCCTTCCCAAACCCACCAAAAAAGAGAGAAAAATGCAGGAAAGGGGAGACATTGCTGATTGATCAACGGGAAGACATCTGTTTGTCTGCTTAAGTTTTTAAAATGTAATGGGGGAAAAACAACGTCAGCGACGTGAAAAGAAATTAGATTGCCAAGAAACCGTAGCGGCAGCACAGGCAAGGTGGAAAAAACCAATTGGGTACCTCTGGCAATCTTTATTTAAACCCCCCCCAATCCCTCCCCCCCAACCCCCCCGCATGAAAATGAAAGGGCACACATACAACACCCAGAGCCCAAAGCTTAAGATCATGGTGCACGCTATCTGGCCCCTCAACACCGATGTTTTTGGTTTTTTTCCGGGAAACCCAATTGATTGGGGGGGTATCCAAAATGGGATGAAAAGTCCCGACTCGCTCGCCATGCCATAAGGGGGTTGTCCCGCCCCGCAGCCTCGTCATATCTGAGCGGACCTTCACACAGCGGGGAGCATTACAGACAAACGCATCCGGCTTTCCCCCAGATAAAAGGGGGGTCGTTTGACTTTCATCAAGATGAATCAGGGATGGGGTCCCCATATGTTGGGGGCCCCAATTTCCGAGGTTGCCGGTCTAAATTCACATTCCTCTTTAAACAGAAAAAGGTCCTCTTGAAAAACTTTTTTTTAAAATGGTTTATTTTTTTACTGCAATTTTTTTTTTTTCAGTTTTTTTCCCAAAAATTATTTTTCTGGGGTTTTTCTGTGGGAACCGTAAAAAGAAAACCCCAAAGGTTTTTATGACAAAACCGTATTTTCCCTTTACCCCCTTTATCTTTAGGGAAATTTTTTGCATTTTTCAATTTGGGTTTTTGGGGGATGTTGCCCGTGAGATACAGCTATAATCATGGTCCTTTTGGGAAAAAAAATGTGGCTTTTAAGTGGCTTTCTCCCTTCCCCCAATTTTTTTAAAAGTGGCTTTGGGAAATCCCTTTTTAAAAGAATTTTTTTGGGGTCATTGTTTCTGGGAGATTTCAGCTAGAACATGGGCCCTTTTGGGAAAGAAAAGTTGGGTTTAAGTGGCATTTCCCCTCACAAAATTTTTAACAGTGGGGTGAAAGTCATTTTTTTAAAAATTTTTTTTGGGCATGATTTCACGGGCGCGGCGCTCAGCTCGCCGCGGCCCCCCCCCCCTGTGCCAAAGGGGTCCGGCACGGGGGCCCCCCCGGCTGTCCCCCGCCCTGGGCCTTCTTTCCCCTTGCCCGGGAGACCCCCTATTTTTCCCGTCCCCCCTCCTGTCTCCAGTTTGACAGCCGCCGCCCTGCTTTAAAACCCCGCTTTTAAAGGGCTCCCCCGCGACGGCTGGGGTCCGGATTTAAAGGGCCACGCGCCTTTAATTTTTTTTTTTTTGGGCGGGCCCCTGGTTTCCTTTTAATGGGAGACCCCCTAGCACTCGCTGCCAGGGCTGTTGGTGGGGGGTTTTTGGGGCGTTTAGAGGTATAGAGTTCACCTGATTTCCCGTGTAAACCCGTCCCTCTGCTTTCGTTTTAACCCCTTTTTTGTTTGCCGCCCGCCCTGAACCCTCTCCCGTCTCTGACTACGGGAAACCCCCGCTGCCCCCCCCCCGCCCCCGCCTTCTCCTGTCCCCCCACTACGCCTCCGGATTACGTCTCTGTACCACGCTGTACCCCGGCCGCCATCGCAAGCAAGTCATGTCAGGGGTAACGACCTGGTAGCCTCACGCCGCAGCAAGTCCATCCCACTTTGCGGCGGGCTCTGGTGAAAACCGGGGGCTACTTAGATTCCGTTCCCTGGCGTGGCTTAGCTATCATCGCTTGCGTTGGCCCAGCGGATCCACTCCTCCGTTACAGTACAGACTGGCCTAGGGTTTGGTTATCCGCAAAGTACGTCCGTTTTAAGGTGCCCAGTTACAAGTTGGGCCCCAAATACCTGGGTCCTTTTGTGGTGCTCCAGCGTCTGAACCCCGTCTCCTATAAGCTTCGCCTGCCCCCGACTCTACGGATCCCGAACGCGTTTCACGTGTCCCTCCTCAAGCCTGTGGTGCTGAACCGCTTCTCCCGCAGACCTGTCTCGCCTTCTCCTGTTGCTAGCACAGATAACATCTTTGAGGTCAAGGAGGTGCTGGCGGAGAAGACAGTGAGGGGGAAGCGGTTCTACCTTATCGACTGGAAGGGCTTCGGTCCGGAGGAGCGTTCATGGGAACCCGAGACCAATCTGTCCCCTGATCTCCTCGCTAAATTTCAAAGGAAGAGGGGGAGAGCTAAGGGGGGGGGGGTACTGTCACGGCGCGCGGCGCCGCAGCTCGCCGCGGCCGTCCCCCTGTGCGCACGGGGTCCGGCACGGGTGCTGCGGCTGTCCGCAGCCGTGGTCCTTCTCCTCTTGCCCGGGAGACCCCGTACTTACCAGTCCCCGCTCCTGTCTCCAGCTCTGACAGCCGCCGCGTGCATAATCCCTGCTTAAGGCGCGCGCGCGACGGCTGGTCCGGATTTAAAGGGCCAGCGCGCCTTTAATTGGTTAATTGACGGCCGCTGGTCCTATATATGGTAGACGCCCCTAGCACTCGCTGCCAGTCTGTTGGTGTGTTTTGGAGCGTTTAGAGTGTATAGAGTTCAGCCTTGATTTCCCGTGTACCAGTCCGTCTGCTTACGTTCCTGACCTTGCCTGTTTGCCGCCTGCCCTGACCGTCTGCCCGTCTCTGACTACGAACCTCTGCTGCCTGCCCTGACCTTCTGCCTGTCCCCGACTACGCCTCCGGATTACGTCTCTGTACCACGCTGTACCCCGGCCGCCATCGCACGCAAGTCACGTCAGGGGTAACGACCTGGTAGCCTCACGCCGCAGCAAGTCCATCCCGCTTTGCGGCGGGCTCTGGTGAAAACCGTGGGCTACTTAGACTCCGTTCCCTGGCGTGGCTTAGCTATCATCGCTTGCTTTGGACCAGCGGATCTACTCCTCCGTTACAATGGTGCTGTAAGATACAGCTATAATCATGGTCCTTTGGAACAGAAATGTGGCTTCTAAGTGGCATTTTTCCCTCACAATTTTTAACAGTGGCTTAGAAGTCATTTTTATACAATTTTGGGTCATGTTGCTGTGAAATGCAGCTATACTACAGGTCCTATTGTAAAAATGTGGTTTCTAACAGACATTTGTTCTTCACAATTGTCAAGAGTGGCTCAAGGGTCATGGTGCTGTCAGAAACAGGTAGGTAGGATACTGTTAGTGGACACCTATTGCAAAATGATTTGTTTTTGCAAGATCTTTAACATAGCTAGCAATCCCTGTAGTGAGACACATTTAATACATTTAAAAAAAGATAAACAAAGATGTGGTGGGATTCCATCCTATTTTAAAAATATGTTTTCTAGAATTAAACTACTAAAAAACTGGCATGCACAAAATAGCTGATACAAATATGCCTCTGAATTGTACAAGGGAGGTACAGGAAGACTTGAACAGATGTAGGTTACCCAGGACAGATATAGTCAATGTCCAGTTCAACTAAAATGGTGTTTGAAACACTCCTTTTCCCGGAATTTTTTTAATCTGGGGGTCTTGCTGGTTTTGGGCTCATGCTGGGGCCCTGGACTGTTATAGTCAATGTCCAGTTCAAATAAATTGGTGGTTCAATGACTCCTTTTTCCGGCACTTTTTACATCTGGTGGTCATGCAGGTTTGGGGTTCATGCTGTGGCCCAGAACAGGGATAGTCTATGTCCAGTTCAACTAAAATGATGGTTTAAAGACTCCTTTTTCCGGCACTTTTTAATCTGGGTTCATGCAGGTTTGGAGCTCATGCTGCGTTCCAGCACAGGGATATTCAATGTCCAGTTCAAGTAAAATGATGGTTCAAATCATACTGCCTTCTGGCACTTTTTAATGTGTGGGTCATGCATGTTTAAGGGTCATGCTGTGGTACAAGACAGGGATAGTGAATGGTGTGTGGTTTTTTTTCTGTGGCTTTTATAACCTAAGTGTGTTGCCTAAGATGTCTATATTTACTATTTTGCCATAGGCAAACTTAAACTCTATCAGTTCTCTATCTATTAAACACTAAAACGTAACTTTTATTATATCTAACTCTTAACCTCTATACACACTATTTAAAAACCTGATCTCTATCCTCATCATTTAACCCTTTTTGCTTCTGAAAGAGGGAATAACTCCCTTTCTATCATCAAGTCTGGTGGAACCCCACCTATTAACAGGAGAGCCTTATATCTATAGCAAAGTACTAGCTTCAGTAAGGGATCCCAAGCCAACTACTTGGGCAGTCGTCCCTAATCTCATAGACACAGAACAAATAAGGCCCCCTTGTGACACCGTCTGCAGCAGGTGACACTTGTAGACAGAGGTGAGAGATCACAATTTAAAACGTCATGCCTGACCTCGCCGACATGTTTCGTCAGCTAACCTGGCTTTATCAAGGCTTAGAGGTCCGATCATATAGGGTGACATGTATGTAACCGTGAAACTCGACACGATTTTTCACGTCTTTTCTTCAAAGTATAATTCACCTGAATATATGAAAGTCGTGAACGTGCGGTCATAAATGTCACCTAAAATTCAACGAGCTTATCATATGTGTTTGGCACGCTGTGGTACGTTGGCGCACTAGTAATGCGCCAAACATGTGTGTAAATGAATGCTAGAATTCAATAATCGTTGTTTAAACAGTTCTTTGAGAACAGGATTTATGGTAGATGCTGTATTGGTTTTATTAATTTATATTATTTAATTTAAAATTTATTTTAGATTATATTAATTTTAAATACATTTTATAGGAGATAATTTTATATTTTTGGGATATAATAAAATGTTATATTTATTTTATATTATATAATTTATTAATAAATGTATGTAATTTATTTTTCTATAGTTTGATGATTATCATAAATAACTTTTTATTATTTTACTGGTATGAGTTGAGAAATAAGGGACATTTTTTGCCCTAATGGCAAATCTAGTTCCATTACAACAACTCAGGCTTAGGCAGACCACATTTAAATTGGTCTGGCTCTTCGATCACTTATGTGCCACGTTTTACCGCCACGCATTCAGAAATATGTCTAATATTACGAATGTGGTGTGACACGCATCCACAATGCCGCCATATCTTTGGCACATTACAAAGTATCGGGTCCAGTGCACTGTATGCCCCCCCACCCCCACACTTTTGGTAGGAGAGACAGAGCCTTATCTTGGGCATTTCTGTGCAGCATGAGAAGAAACATATGCTGTATCAGCGGGTCGTAAGTAAAGACCTGGGCATAACATGCCTAGTACTTATTATGCTTTCTCTAACTGAAGGGGCATGTCATTTTGTCATGTTCTAACCCTGTACAAGTAATAATGTGGGCACTTTGGAGATTTCTAAGTGGATTACATTGATATGCATACTGTGTATACGTTTGATATGAATTGTTATTGAGAGAATTTTTCACTTGCTGAATATATACATTGGAGTTTCTATCTATAATGCTAAACGTTTTTTTTTA
>JAODAL010077282.1:0-13323 GCA_025379985.1 Phyllomedusa bahiana | reverse complement strand
CCCCCCCCCCCCCCCCCAAAAACCCCCCCCATTGTCACCATTAGGGCCATATACATTAAATATTACTATTTTTGTATTAGCTACCATTAAGACCACTTTGAGGAGTCTTCCCTCAGAATCTTGACTGATTCACCAAAGTACACTCCAAATTCTTATGGATCAATAACATAACCCCTCCCTTTCTCCCTTTTGCTTCAGATCCAAAGACATGGCCCACCCATAGCTTTTTAAGCCTAAAAAAATCTGACTCTTCTAAATGCGTCTCTTGTAAGAGAGCGATATCAGTTTTTAACTTTTTTAGGTGTCTGAGTACTAGCATTCGTTTTTCCGGCGACCGAAGTCCTTTAATATTCCAAGAGATAAAATTAATCATTTATAGACCTTGGTGTGATGTTCGGCAAAACGGGCGAAGTGTCCCGCTGCTTCCTTAAGATTTATTTTAAGCGTGTTGGGTGGGAAATGGCTCAAAAGGAACAAGAAAACAACCATCAACTTAACCCCAACTTCAACTAACATGTTGGCTTCCCTTAAAGCAACATCTAGCTCCCTGAAGCAAATGTTCCCAGGATAGAGCCCGAGAGATAGAGATGTCGTTACATCCCACTCTCCCCGTGCGGGCTTTTGGACTCCTCTTCTTCCCGACATGAGAAATTTCAACTTTAGGCTACCAAAAATCAAGCTCCAACAAGGAGCAGCGACCACCCCACAGGATCTCGTGAGCTGGAGCAGAGAGTTACCTAAATATCTTTGACCAATATGGATCTAATAGTGATCTAGGGCCCATTACTCTCCCCCACGTCCGCAGCACGGCGGGTGAGAAGGAGAGCCACATCTCTCATCCCCCCCCGACCAGTATTTTTTTCCCTCAAGCCCCCATTACTATACCTCCCGCATTAGGCTTGGGATTTCCCACACCTCAGCCCTTAGAGCATATCCTGCAAACCAAAGCATTAATCATACTTGATTATGTCCATGAGACAAATTCTTGTTCACACCCCGACAAGTCCCAGTTATAACCACTCACAGTCCCAGAGCTGACGCAGATCTTTTGCGCTGCTCCTTCGGGCTTTGGGGAGAACTCCGCGGAGATGAACCCTCCCTCACCCGCTGAGAACCCCATATGGGAAGATCTGGAAGCCGACGCCGAGGCGATTGTCGAGAGGTTTGACCCTCCAGATCCTGTCCTCTCCTGTCTATGAAGCGTTGAGCTTCCGCTGGGGTATGAAACGTGGAGGTTTTTCCATTTTTGTGGAAAAGTCTGAGGACAGCTGGGTATAAGAGAGCAAATTTCTCCTGCTTGCGGTATAATTCAGTGCAGATACCTGCAAAAGCCCTACGTCGTTTAGCCACCTCTGCTGAAAAATCTTCGAATATTAATAGCCGGTGACCCTGATATAGTAAATTAGACCTCAGTCTCTTAAATGCCCTCAGAAGTTCTGCTTTCTCGGAAAAATTTAGGTATTTGACAATTACTTGTCTAGGTCTGTCTCTGGATTCGGTATTGGTGGTCCCTCCCTCCCTCAAATTAGGACCAATGCGATGTGCCCTTTCCACCGTGCATTTACCGGGGACGCCTAGAAGGGCAGGGATTTCTCTTTCACATATGTTATGCAGATTGGTTTGTAGGATAGACTCTGGAAGTCCCAAGATTCTTAAGTTGTTGCGTCTAGACCTGTTTTCCAGGTCCTCAATTTTGTCAGAGAGTCGCTTGTTATCTGATAAGACCTCCTTCAGTTGAGATCTCAATGCGTTTGAGTCCATTTCCAGTGTCTGTACCCGGAACTCTAACTCCTCTATACGCTGGCTATGATCCGTAATATCAGATTTAACTTGAGCAAACAGGGTCGCAACGGTGTTCGCCAAAGTTTCTTGGAGATCTGGAGTTATTTGACGAGCTACTTCAATGGCTATTTGTTTGTAAGACTCTTCTGTAAGGTTTCCATTATCCCTAGTTGCTAATATTGGGGTAGCAGGGACCTCAATTTTCTGCGAGGCAAGCGCATCCCATTCTGCAGAGCTTAGGCCATCCATTGAGCGGTCGCGGTCTGGGGAGGATACTTTGCTTTCTCTACCCTGCTGTTTTACAGACTTTGATCTCCCCATTTTTTGGATGTGGCGGTCCATGCACTGGGCTAGTAGTATATTGAGAGAGTTGGGGAGTAACAGAGAGGACAGTAACTTGTCCAGGGGGCGATTTTAGAGGGCAGGCGGGCTATCTACTTATTAGAGGGGCTCTCCAATTGCTTTAGAGCTTAAGGGGGGAATTAAGCTGGTCCCATTCCTCTCCCAAAGCGGTTCATGAAATTGTGGTTGAGACCACTGATAGCTTCCGCGGTAACTGTGGCTATTTTCCTTTTGTCACAGGTCAGGGATTCACTCCGGTGGCCCCGGAGATGTCTTGAGAAGGAGGGGGGTCACATGTGCACCAGATGGCTTTAAGGGACCGCTGAACCGTCCGATAGCCTGTATGTCCCACCTCTGGGTGTCAAGTATGGGCTTGCTGCAACAGTCTCTAGGAACACCACGTGAAGAGGCAGGTTATGCTTGCCACTGGAGCTGAAGTATAAGGATATGGAGATGGAGATGAAACTCCCAAAATGGTGCTCGGTGTACTTCCCAGGGGCCTCCGCCTCCTCGGTCGACGGAGTATGGATTTGCGGGTTTGCAGGACAGACCACCTGGCAGTGACTGGTAAGCCGTGGGCCTATGGAAAGCCTCTACTCTGATGTCTGGGCAGCCAGGGACCGCAGTTAGTACGGCACACTCGCGCTGTGCTCCTGAGCGGCTAACGGCGCCCTAAGATGGCGGCCCGGGCTTCCTGCAAGGGACCCCTGCTTCCCCAAGCACTGGATGGCACTCAGCTGATGCAGCCCGTTTAGGACATGCGGGCGCGTTAGCGTTGTCGGATCCCCGGAGTACCTGCAGCCCCGGGAGTGAGGCTTCTTGTAGCTGCTGGTAGCAAGGTCCCTGATTAGGCGCCGGTCTTCCCGCCGCGTCACCGCGCCAGACTCCCGCGATGCTCTCGCTCCGGCCGGGTTCCCGAATCCAGACCGCTTGATATTGTGGCTCCCTCTCTGTCACCGCTCCACTAACTGCCTCTGCTCACGTCAGGTTAAATTTGCCGGTTAAAACTGTCGGGATGAGGCGACGCTGCTCCGGAGCTCTCACTCCTGCTTCATCTCACGGCGGCGCCGGAACCGGAAGTGGAATGTATTTTTACAGAGAAAAAACTTATGTTCCTGTCACTTATTTTCTGCATATTCCACATAGATCCTATCCATCACCTCAGCAGTCACTGTACAATGAAAATCGGCACTGATAAATTAGCATTTTCAAAAGCGCTCACCTACACATGACAGTGTAATAACTTATAAATAATAAGGTAATAATAATAATAATAGTCAGCAAAAAATACACCTATACATGGAGCAAATATAACAAACGAATCATTGTTACTAAAAAAACTCCAAAACCAAGACCCAATACGATTGCTTCTTCAGGATCAAATAATATTGCAAGACGATGGCCAAACCCGACCACCACATGTGACTATCAGTTGTACACAGGCTCTGAAGACGTATATTAACGCCATACAGTGGTAGAAACTGGTTGTATGTAGGCTCTGCAGAAATATAAGCGGTTACACTGCAGTTACATTTAGTGACTTACAGGGACATCTTTTCTGATCGGAGTTGTTCACTTTCCCTTCTCTTCTCCATTCAGCCCAGACCGCCATGATGACTTCTCCCAGCCACGACGTGTCTCTGCAGAATTTAACACACAAACATTTGGCCCCTCGTGTATAGATAGGTAATAGGGCCCCCAGTTTACATAGGTAGGTAACAGGGCCACCACTGCATATAGGTAGGTAATAGGGCCTGCAGTACATATAGGTATATAATAGGGCCCCTAGTATGGCTAGGCAGGCAATAGGGCCCACAGTATAGCTAGGCAGGTAATAAGGCCCCCACTATAGGTAGGTAGGTAATAGAACCGCCAGTATAGGTAGATAATAGGGCCCCCAGTATACTGTAGGTAGATAATAGGGCCCCCAGTATACTGTAGGTAGGTAATAGGGCCCTCAGAAAATAGCTAGGCAGGTAAAATGGCCCCAGTATATAGCTAGGCAGGTGATATGGCCCCCAGTATATAGCTGGGCAGGTGATATGGCCCCCGATATATAGCTAGGCAGGTGACATGGCCCCCAGTATATAGCTAGGTAGTTATATGGCCCCCAGTATATAGCTATGTAGTTACATGGCCCTCAGTATATAGCTAGGTAATTATATGGCCCCCAGCATACAGCTAGGTAATTATATGGCCCCCAATATACAGCTAGATAATTATATGGCCCCCAATATACAGCTAGGTAATTATATAGCCCCTAGTATACATAGGCAGATAATATGGCATATATAAAATAAAAAATACCAGTATTTTCTCCCGCTCCTTGAAGCTCCCACCCATCTCTGTCTTCTTCCCAGCACAGGCGACGTGAAGTCATCACGCCGCAGAGGCAGCATGATGACATACTCATGCCGCCTGTGCCAGATGCTACAGAGTATTTTGTGGAGCTGTTTAGTCCTATGCTGTTTTCTCAGTCTGAACACTGCCTTGCCAGATTCTGCTCACGATGATTGACAAGTTCCTTGCCACGCCTGTATGCAGCTCCTGTGGCGGATGAATTGGTGTGATTGACACTCTGCACCAATTAGGCTGTGTTCTGGACGTTAGAGAGCCGGCCCAATCACACTCTGGACTAGGTCCCTGACTTCCTATTTAAGACCCCTGCTGCCTTGATGGTGATAGTTTTGACTTGAACTGGTGTGCTTATTTTCTATTGTCTTGTTTGGTTGCTGATTTTGGTGCCTGTCCTCAGACCTTCCTTTTGCCTTACAATTTTGTACTGTGTTGCTCTCTCTGGCTTTTGACCTGTTCTGTCTGATCTTCTGTATTGTTCTGTCTTGTCTGTTCTGTGTTTAAAGGGAACCTGTCACATAGGTTATGCCCCCCTTGCTGAGGGCAGCACAAGCCAGTGTCAGACCTGCTGTTCCCAGCGCTGTGTCCCTTATTCTGTAAGATGCTGTAGTTTTAGAGCATTTACCCCTCAAATCTTATTCATGAGTAGGTAGTCCCGCCCGCCTGGCAGTTATTCACATGTTTCTACCTATTCAAAGTAATAGGTTTATCAGTTGAGGTGGGCGGGGCTAGCCTCAGGTGGGCAGGGCTTGAAACAAAACCTGACTATTTGAATGACTCTTCGAATGACTCTTCTGGCTGAAAACTGCAGATTTGAGCATTGAATACACCAAAAACTACAGCATCTTCCAGAATAAGGGACACAGTGCTGGAAACAGCAGGTCGGACACTAGTTTGTTCTGTCCTCAGCCAGGGGGGCATAAACTATGTGACAGGTTCTCTTTAAACATACTCAGGGTAGGAACCGCTGCACCATTGCCGCCGACCACTTAGGGTTGGAAAGGCAAGTAGGCAGGGACAGATATGGGGGACCTAGCGCCAGGACTCACAGTCTGTCTATTCCCTTCTGCTTATCTGCTCTGGGGTCCCTAACATTATCATCAGCCTAATTACCTTCATCCGGCTCAGTACAACTACAATCCAGAATCTTTTGGATGTGTAATTAGGGTTTGGCGATTCTGGTTTCTGAGTTGGCAAACCAGGTTCATGTACTCACTCGACAGCAGACTAAAGCAGTGGTTGCATCCTCTGTTGTCTCTTTTCAGAAGCCACCGGTTCCCCGAGAACCTAAGATGCTACTCCTGGATCGTTTTCCAAGAGACTGTGAGAAATTTGAGATGTTCCGGGAGTCATGTGTGCTTTATTTTTGAGTGAAGCCCTTAGCCTCCGAGGCCCAAATGGTGGGGGTTGTTGTCTCCCTTTTAGAGCAAGACCCCCAATAATGGGTCCTTAAGCTTCCTCCCGATGCTTAGGAATGGTCCTCCTTGGAGTGAGTCTTTCAGTCACTGAGGGCTATCTACTCTAAACCAGTTCACAGATCACTTGCGGAATCTCAGCTCCTGACAATACATCAAGGAAAACGTTCCATGGAGAAGTATTGCACGGAATTCCACAAGTGGTGGGTTACAGCAGGATGGTGTGACCTGGCGTTAAAAGCTGTGTTCAGACAGGGCCTATCGAATGCCCCTAAGGATGTCTGGGTAAGCCATCCCAATCCTAGCACTTTAGAACAGGCTATAGTTCTGGTGGTTTGCATTGACCGCAGGCTCCGGGACAGACATAAGGAGAAAGTAGGCCCCAATTGCCCATCTGTGTTTTCTCTGTCATCTTTGGTCTCCACTAATAAATCTGTTCCTCCTCCTTCTATGTCTGGAAAAGAGCCGAAGCAGCTGGGAGCCTTGGCTGCTAAGGCTTGGAGGGAATACTGGCTCAAAAATGCTGTTTGTTTGTACTGCAGCAAGCCAGGTCACTTCCTATAGAACTGCCTCCATCAGAAACAGAAAACTCCTATTTCAAAAGTATTATTGCCAGTGTCCTTTTTTTGGTTCTAAGTCTGTATCTAGGCAGGCCCTAGTTGATTTTGGGTAGGCTGCCAACTTTGTTGATTTTGCTTTCGTGTCGGCATTAGGCCTGGATTTGGTAGAGCTGAACCATCCTTTCCCTGTTACTGGAGCAGATTTTACCCCGTTGGCAGGGGAAGAATCCGTTTTAAATCCCCTGAGGTATTTTTGCAGTTTGGTTCAATTCATACTAAGTTTGTGATTTATTTTGTGATTTTATGTGTTTCTAATTCCCCAATGGGGGCAGGATTCTTCTTTGTGGATAAGAAGGATGGGAGACTTAGACCCTGTATTGAATATCAAGAGCTGAACAACATTATGGTAAAAAACAGTACTCCGTTCCATTGATCCCTGACCTGTTTAATTAGATTGTGGGCACCTGCTGGTTTTCTAAGATTGATGGTGCTTACAGTCTGATTCAGATCAAGGAGAGGGATGGTGTAAAAACTGCATATAACACCCCGGAGGGACATTTCAAAAACCTTGCTATTCCCTTTGGGTTGTGTAACGCACCCGCAGTCTTCCAGCAGTTTGTTAACATATTTTTAGAGAGCTCCTGGGCCAACACATAATGGTATACCTAGATGATATCTTAATCTTCTCTCCCAATTGGGCCACCTGTGTTGAGCATGTCAGAAATGTGCTGCTAAGGTTACATCAAAACAATCTGTTTGCCAAATTGTCCAAATGCCTGTTTGGTATCCAAAAGGTAACATTTCTGGGTTATGTCATTATAACCTTTTGTATGGATCCACTTAAGGTCACCTCTATTGATAGTTGGGAATGCCCTACGAGCATCAAGGGCCTTCCCTCCTGCCTTCAGTTCCTTGCTGGTGATAGTCTTGACTTGAACTGGTGTGCTTATTTTCTATTGTCTTGTGTGGTTCCAGTTTTTTATGCCTGTCCTCTGACCTTCCTTTTGACTTGAATTTTGGACTGCATTGCTCTCTCCGGCTTTTGACCTGTTCTGTCTGATCTTCCATATTATTTTGTCTGACTTGTCTGTTCTGTGTTTAAACATACTCAGGGTGGGGACTGCTGCCCAGTTGCCACGGACCAATTGGGGTCGAAAAGACAAGTACGCAGGGACAGAATTGGGGGACCCAATGTCAGGGCTCACAGTCTGTCTGTTCCCTTCCGTTCATCTGCTCTGGGGGTCCATAACAGGAAGACTGCTAACTTGACAGTTATCCAGAAGACAGACACTGAAACCATCCACAATAAGAGTAAGTTACAAAACGTCATTACTAAAGAAACTGGGCTGGCTGTTCACAGAATGATATATGAAGCAGCAGGGACAACCACAGCATTAAAAGGATTGTCAAGAAAAGGCCATTCAAAAATCTGGGAGACTTTCACAAGTAGAGGACTAAGAGTGAGTGTTTCAAGAGACACCATACACAGACGTATCTAGGACATGGGCTACAACTGTCGCATTCCTTGTGTCAAGCCACTCATGACCCAGAGACCATGTCAGAAGTGTCTTACCTGGGCTAAGAAGAAATATGACTGGACTGCTTAGTTTTCTAAAGTCCTGTTTACAGATAAAAGTAAATTCTGCATTTTATTTGGAAATCAAGATCCCAGAGTCTGGAGGGCAAGTGGATGGGCACACAATCCAAGCTGCATGAAATCCAGGGTGAAATTTCCACAGTCAGTGATGGTTTCGGGAGCCATGTCATCTGCTGGTGTTGGCTCACTGTGTTATATCAAGTCGCGCCAGATTAATGCAGTAATTCATGCAAAAGGAGACCCGACAAAGTATTTAGTGCATGTACTGTACATATCTTTAATTTGGCCAACATTTCTAGATTACAATTAATTTTTTTGATTGGTGTTCTACACCATTCTAATTTTCTAATATACTGAATTTTGGATTTTCATTAGATGTAAGCCATAATCAACCACATTAAAAGAAATAAATGCTTGAAATATATTGCTCTATCGGACATAAATTAACTTTCGATGAAATTCTAATATTTTGAGATGCACTAGTATGTGGACTTTGCCAAACTCTAATTTACATTGAATAGATAAATACAAAAAAAAAAACAGGAACAAATGAATTGCCTTGCATTTAAATAGAGCAGAGCGGGCTTCTTGCCAGATTCCACTTCCAGAGCTGTCTATATGTGAGCTGTATATACTTGTCATTGTTGTCTATTTATAGACATAAGTCACAGCCAAATCTTTAGCTTTGTCATTCCATGAATGTCCTGTGGGCCTCTTGTAATGGTTGTCTATAATAAAACAAATAAATGTTCTTTTTCTGATTCTCCTGCAAGTTTCTACTTTACAAGCTCCTGTCACATAAAGTTTGAGAAAAGTTGCATTATGATGGTCTAATGTCAACCTACTTCTATTGTCAGCAGCAACCCTGACGATTCTTAACATGCTCATCAATCGACACCCTCTCAGGAAAGAATTTAAAATGTCCCTGTGACGTCAAAGGACCCCCGAAAAAGTTCAGTGGCCAAGTTTAGACAGTTGTTTAGAGGCCTCGCAATGAGAAGGCAGATAGCACCAGTTAAGTATGTTTGCACACAAGGAATTTAACGCCCATTCGTCCATCTAAAGTTACCACTGTACAAACCTAAATCCTCCTCGTAGATGCAAAATTAGGAAAAGGATTACCAGGACACATCCAGATTAAGAGTGCTTCTCTGCGCCACAACAGAGAATGAGCAAGCAGGATTCAATAACATCTTGCCTGGCTAAAATGTATGAAAGCAAATTCGACCATTCAACAGGGCCTGGAAAATCCCCGATGAAGGCTCCAGGAGCAGTTAATACAACGGACCGGAAACTTAGTCTTCTCAATGAGAAGATGGACAAACTCTTAAACTTTCAGGAAGACGTCATGGGGAAACTGGAGATGGTTTATCATGGCATGGACGTGTTAGAAAAAGGAATAGATAGATTATCAGCTTCTCAAGGACCTGGCTTCTGGGAGGTAGAAGGACCGCATGGCCCCAGGGATGGTAATGAGGAGGTCAAGACATGGCAACAAGGCAACTTTAATCAGTTAATCCATTTACTTAAAGCGTTGCATATGGATTCTGTAATCCAACAAGAAAAGCTTGATGGCCTTCAGAAAATGGTTTCCACCATGGATAAAGTAGTGGAGTTTGTAGGGAGCACATTGAGACATTCTAAAATTGTGGACTTCATTCTAAAAGGTACAGTGCCTTGGAGGAAAGAGACGAATAAGGAGGTTGGTTATATTATTTTCTTATGTTTTTCAATTAAATCTTTAAAGAGAAATGTCCAAATCTGATTATCTCTTAGAGGACCTGTAAACCTAAAGCCTTTAATATCTATAAAGGAAATGATGGAATTATTCTGACCCCTTAGAGGGTCATTAAATATCTATAAAGGCAAAACCATTAAACCTTAACTCTACTAAGGTTCAAATTCTACTAACCTCTTAGGGCCACTAAACCTTAAGTGGTGAATATGTATCAAGACAACAGTCAAATTCTGATGCCTTTTTAAAACGGTTATGAAGCTTTATGTCTTGAGTACCTATAAAGGCCAGGGTAGGATTCTAACAACCTGTTTAAAGGCCACCAAACCAAAAGTCTTGAATATCTATATCTATGGAATTCTTTTGATGTCTTAAAGGGCCACCAAATACGAATAAAAGCAAGGACACCAAACGTAAAGGGTCACTAAACCTTAAGTATTGAATGTCTAGGAAAAGAAGGATGGAGTTTTTTTCACCCTCTAAGGAGGCCACCAAATCTTAAAGTCTTGTCAGTAACCTCCCATCTTATAAGTAAAATTTTCAGTGTAGTGGCCCTTTAAGCATATTTCCTATGAAGTTAAATGATTCTGATGAAGCCGATTTGTCATATCACATGTGAATGGCTCTTCATTCGAGGGCTGTGTTTTTTATGCCTTGAGGATCTTATGTGTTCATAAATTATACAGTGATGAATGAGATATTAAGCTGGTGGTGCCCCTTCTCCTTTCACATGTGATTAAAGGGAGTCTGAGGGACCACTTGAGTTAAATAAAATTGGTTTCAATGAGCTCCACGGGAAGGACGTGTGGGAAATGTGATGCAGCATTATATATATTTATCAAGTGCTTTGCAAATGGACATTTTAACCCCACTCAGCAGCATATCCTCTAATTATCTCTTATCAGCACACAAGAATGCTACTTTACATGCTTGGTAGAAGACAGAAGAGTACGTGTAGGATGAAATACTAATAAACACTAGTATCAAAAATAGATCATTTTGGTTATTTTGGACTAGAAGACACCATATTTTCAAGGAAACAGATATTACAGTGCTGTCACCCAACATTCGCCAGAATATAAATGGCAAATAAATTTGTAATGCAAAGTTCCTTACTCCCTCTGTGCACCACTCCTCTATTGCTCTATGCATGTACTATACTCTTATGTATGTACTCCTCCACCTTTAAAACTTTCAAAAAGCAACCTGAAAACCCATCTCTTCAGGTTAGTCTACAACATACAATAATCCTGCTGCCATTACACCACCATACAAACACATCCATCCCCTACCTTCTGTCTCCTTCCTAGTCCTCTGTAGATTGCAAGCCTTCATGGGCAGGGTCATCTCTCCCTCTGTAATCATATGCTGGTTATTCAGTGTGGTATCAGTTTGTTGGTTATTTAGTGTAATTATTTAATTTGTTGTATTCTTCTATTATGTCTTTAATACCTTTTTAAATGTACAGAGCCCTGCAATTATTGGCGCTTTAAAATAAATAATAATGACAATGCATGTACCCCAAAAGTTCAGCATTTTTGTAGTCCTGGGAGCTCATGATGTATACATCTACAGTTTTTTATTCAGATAAAATACCAGACTGATCTTTTTCTTTTCACTTTATACCACTGGTGACAATTAACTTGGAAGTAGGGTTTGTAAGCTGGGCTCCCCACAGTGTTAGGCTCAAGAGGCCCATGGCACCCTTCTGTACTATATGCCTTTAAAAGGCTCTTCCTGCTGTTTTACAAAGCCACAGCCAGCTTCAGGCTCACACTTCCTGCTTAGGCTGGGGGTTCTTCTACAGCAGTGATTGGAATATCAGCTCTGCTAATCCTAGCTGATTCTGTTATAGTGACATGACTGCTGGAGGTTCATTAACTGTAGTGCACAAGGCTACAGAGCTCCAAGGTTTAAAACTTGTAATTTATTTAGATAAACAAGCTCCTGTGATGGAGATAATTCTTAGCATGCTAAGAAGGCAGCTTGGATTAATCAGAGAGGAGAGAGAGAAGTGGTCAGTAACCACGAGAAACTTATATACACAAGCAATAGATAAAATCTCCTTTATCTCCTGAACAAAGCAAAATCAGTAATGCCATGTATTTGGGAATAGTCTTCATTTACCTTCCACTACATGTTAAAAGCTAATTATTTTGGTGAGAAAAGATTGGAATGCAGTGACAGGTATTCCTATGTGGATATAACACAACCATATTCATTTCATCTGGAATACCTGCAGACATGCTTTAAAATCTGAATCTTTTTTTTATTATCTGTATATTTTTATACTCTGAAAAAAGGATCACTTTAGGACAAAGGAATACAATCTATATTGCTTTACTTTTTTAAGAGACTGACTCTATTGCTCTTCAATAGGATAAGTAAAAAAATATTTGCCGCCATGATCAATACTGTGTCAGATATCTATGATAGTACTGTAGCCCCCAACCTGCAGCTCCTCAACTGTTCATTCCTCTACATTTTCATCACTTTAGAGAGATTTTTGAAGGCGTTATTTCAAGGCAGATTTTACATTATCTCGAGGGCCGTCGTTTAAATCTCCGGAATGGTGAGATGAGCTTGAAAGTGTTCTATGGAAGAGGGAAAATTGAAAACATTCCTCTTGCCTTTTCTGCTATGTGGCTTTGTTGTTTTTCAGTGCTTACAAGATAAAGAGATAAAAAGGGGGACAAACTTCTGGAGAATTGAACTCACTTTTTTAATTATGTTGGATGTCTTTAAAGGGAATGCGTCATCAAAAAAGTTGTTTAACTACATTTTATGTTCAAAACATTTATTTTTTTTAATTTTCTATACACTTTCAATTTTTTTAATAATTCTTAAGTCCTGAGTTTTCCTTTGGCCACTAAGCCTTAAAAAATAGTTGGGCCCTTTCCCGTTTTTGTACAGAAAAATTCTCGTTTTCTGTATTTTCGCAAAAGAGGGTCAAAGTGAAAGGGGCACCATTGTGAATAGATAACACAGGATCCCCCAGTCACAAGGGGTAGTCAAGTTCACCCTTTCCCCTCCCTCACTGATTTCTTCCCCGGTACAGTATGACTAGAAAACTCTCCCATAGAATTGAAAAGGGCTGGTCAGTCTTAAGTTCCTATGTGATGAAGCTAGTAAAGCATCTCTTGACTGCTGTTTAAAGCAGTGCAAACAAGGCCTAGTGGCCAAAGTGAAAAACTACCCAAAACTCAGAAGTGAAATGAAAAAAGTAAAAAAAAACTAAAATTCCTAAAAAATGTGTTTAACATAAAAAAAGGGCTTAAACAATGAACTTCCCTTTAAAGTTTCGTTCACTTGGGCGGAGTATGAAGCTCGCCATGTGGGGACTGATTTATATCGGCGCCGGGGCGCGTCATACTGCGGTGTAAAATTGCCGCTCCTCGCCGGTGTGAGGCGCAGTGGGGATTAGAACGTGCGGGGCTCGCCTAAATTTGCGGCCCAGGTAGGCGAATAAATGCGGTGTAAAATCCGCCGCGCCTCGCCCGTGTGTGGGGCGCAGTTCGGGACTTAGAACGGTGCGGG
>JAODAL010077281.1:0-13324 GCA_025379985.1 Phyllomedusa bahiana | reverse complement strand
CCCTTTGCCTATATCATTGTTGTAAAATGTGTAATTGACGTGTATGATTCATCTATGCACACTCTGAAACAAACAAGTACAGTAAGAAGCCCTGGCAATGCCAAGATATCATGACTGAAGGAATCAACCCACAGATCACATGATGCTTTGTGTCTGACGCCAGCGCGACGATGCCAACAGGCAGATCCATGACAGCCAAGGGAAACACCTCTTACAGGATCTTACTGTAATTATAATTCACTATCATTAATCACTAACTAATCATTTTGCATGTGATATGCCTACTAGGCAATAATGAAAAAATCCATGACTCTATGCACTTTTTCAAATTTACATTTATAAAGTACTCGTTACATCTCCTGACCTCTGTTTTAGTAAATGCAGGGAGATTTACTGTAATTAGGCTCAAATATTTTCCAATAACTCTCGCTGGGATGGAGCAATATGAACAAAACAAAGTGGAAAGTGCTCCTCAGTATGTATAGCTTCCAACAAGTAAAGATGCCCCTGTGCTATAAAGATGAGGTAGGCACAAGTCCATCTTATCCATTGAGCACACCAGGCAGTTGCCCAGCGACCCCACAAGCATATGGATCCTGGGTAATAAATGTAGGTCCCAAAAATTCAGTAGACATCCCCTTGACTCCTGGGTTGGGGCTGCTTACATAATTGTTTGTGTGATCTTAGGATGTGCAAACAGTTAAAAACCATGGTGAAGCAGGGAACCATGAGCTCCCTGCCCTGCCAATTAGTCTTGTAGACTGCAAGATGCCTACAAACCGTTTCTTTTTGTCTCAATGTAGGTGGCCTTATATTATGGATGTGTTTGGGGGTGGTCAGAGGCACAGTCTTAAGTGATGTCATGTTTGGGCATGGGTACAGGCATGACTTGGCTCATGTATGAAAGCTTTCTACGTCTAAAATTCACTTTGTTACCCATAGCAACCAATCAGAGCCCATAGCAACCAATCAGAGCACCCCTCTCATTTTTCCAGAACACGATATGCAATGAATGGGGTGCTAGGATTGGTTGCTATAGGCAACAACGTGAATTTTAGACCTAGACAGTTTTCATACATGTAGCCCTACGTCTATCGGTGCTGCTTAGTAAAAAAGTAGAAAAGACTCCACAGAATTCCTGAAAGCTCGGGCCAGGCTTACTGATGTTAATAATAAAACTATATTAAATAAAATAATTTCCCTAAAAAAAAAAAAAAAAAAAAAAAAAAAAAATATATTATATATATATTATATATATATATATATATATATATATATATATGTGAAATATTAAATTAATATTAAATTATATAATATAAAATTAATAATAAATGAAATAACATAAATGAATTAAACCAATACAGCATCCCGTTATTATACAGTAATATCATCAGTGATTTCAAAGACATCACAGCAGGCTAGAAATAACAGAAAAGGCATTAGAATAGCATGTCAGTGAATAGAAACTATTATAATGCATTTTCTTTTCTTTCTAGCCTGATGTGATGTGTTTGGAATCACTGATAATACTGTAATAACGGGATTCATGGTAGATGCTCTATTGGTTTAGTTAATTTATATTATTTCACTTAAAATGTATTTTATAATGATATAATTTAATATGTATTTTATTATATTATATTTAATATTTATTTTATATTCTATAATTTAATATAGTTTGATAATTATTATAGATGAGTTTCTATTATTTTAGTGGTATAAGTTAAGAAATTATTAATATTTTTTTGCCCTAATCGTAAATCTATTTCCACTTTGGCAACATCTGGCTCAGACAGACCACTTTTAATTTGGTCTGGCTGTTCTGATGCGCCTAACTTTGGAGTCCATATTCATAAACAGGCTCGGACTGGCCCATAGGGGCATAGGGGAACCCCTGGTAGGCCCCTAAGCATGGCAGACCAGGAGTTGTATTTTAACTGCATATACATCCTCAGAAGAGGCAAAAAAGCAGAGAAAAAGAGGCAAAAAGCAAGTGGCAGAGTATAGGAGACATGTACAGTCATTTATAGTAGCTGTAGGGCGGGCCTCTAAAATAAACTCACCCAGTGGGAACAAAAACAGCTCAACTGGTGGACGCCTAGAATCAACTCCACCTGTGGCCCCTAGAATCAACTCCACCAGTGGGCCCCTAGAATCAACTCCACCAGTGGGCCCCAAGAAACAACTCCACCAGTGGGACCTAGAGACAACTCCACCTGTGGGACCTAGAATCAACTCCACCTGTGGGCCCCTAGAATCAACTCCACCAGTGGGACCTAGATACCACTCCACCTGTGCGACAAAGAGACAAATCCACCTGTGGGCCCTAGAATCAACTCCACCAGTGGGCCCCTATAATAACCTCCACCTGTGGGACCTAGATACAACTCCACCTGTGGGACCTAGATACAACTCCACCTGTGGGCCCTAGAATCAACTCCACCTGTGGGCCCTAGAATCAACTCCAGCAGTGGGCCCCCAGAATCAACTCCACCTGTGGGCCCTAGAATCAACTCCACCTATGGGCCACTAGGCACCCCAGTCCGACACTGTTCATAAATGTGTCTACAAATGTGATGTGACGCCCCCAGAACACCCCCACATCTTTGGCACATTACTAAGTGTCGGGGCCGGTGCAGATTGTGCCAAAGTTTGGAGTTTGACTTTTTATACATCTATAGAACAGGGCTACGACAGATTTTTGGCTCAAAGTACAGCAGAAACCTGGCACAGTTCTGTTCATATATGTCGCCCTTTGTCTTAGATGTATGTTCTGCAACATAAGAAACAAAAGGAAGAACAAAGTAGCAGCACTCCTTCTTGAATCACGTATAGAACAATATATGCTGTGGGTGCCAGCAGCGACTCCTTGATATAAAAAGCCAAACAATATAAAAATTCTGAAAAAGCCACGGCACTCCAAAAAAGTTCAAAAAAGTAGATAATTTATTCACCCATGTTCACAAAGCAACGTTTCAGCACCCTCTTGGAGCCTTTGTCAAGCCAGGAGGGAGCTGAAACGATGCTTTGTGAACATGGGGGAATAAATTATCAACTTTTTTGAACTTTTTTGGAGTGTCGTGGATTTCTGAATTTTATATTATATATATATATATATATATATATATATATATATTAATATATATATATATATATATATAATATATATATATATATATATGTGTGTGTGTGTGTTCATTTGCTCATTACATGTTTTTGCAACTATTTTCCATACCCATTCCTCCCTAACTGCTTATCTTCGTCATTATCTATGAATAAGATTATCCGATCAACCGAAACGTCAGAAGAATCACACGCCAAATTACCACACTTTACAATTTATTTTGTATGGAATATTATACAATGTATGTTTTCACATTGATCCAGGGATTTATTCTGATGCCAGATTGGAGTCGGGAAGGAATTTTTTCCCTAAAATGAGGACAATTGGCTTCTACCTCATTGGGGTTTTTGCCTTCCTCTAGATCAACACTTTAGCAACACTTTAGCAAAATGGACTGAACTGGATGGAGGTCTGTCTTTTTTCGGCCTTACAAACTATGTAGCTATGTAACTATTGTGAGCTTGCACATCTCTTGGATCACCGCAGAAGTCTTTCAGGCATTGAGACAGAGGTAGTAGTAAGGTGCAAGCGGTTGCTTGGTCCGTATGTTTATTGTGCAGAAAACAAACATATGGCAACATGCACAGCAAACGGTAAACATAAAAAAATGTCCTGCTCGTCTGAGCACTTACTAGACAGAGGTGTAGGTCCCTCGCAAACATCTTGTGTAACATAGGTACACTGTAGCAGACACTGGCGTCCTCCAGTGTGAAAGCATCCAGACCAAAAGGTAGACTGGAGTTGCAGCCCACCCCCAGGTCAGCTACCTGCTGACCTTAAATAGGCCAGGAGAAATCCTGGCAAAGAACATGGGGAGCAAGCACCCACCCTGCTCTATTCTTACTCCCAATGAAAGGCTGACCCAGGATGGCTGGAAGCCATACTAACATACGGCTAAACGTATGCCGCAATCTGTACTGTTGACATATATTAAATGTTGGCCTTTCACTCCACCAAGGCTCCTTACCTGGGTAGCATGAGTCTTGGACTCTCCAGGCATATGTTCAGAACCTGGCTGGGATATGCACTCCATTGTAGACCTTCCCGGCAGCTGCCTTACACTATGTAAGATATAATGACATTGTAATATGTAAATAACACTTTTGTATATGACACATTTTGTGATATATATATACACTTTTTAAAGCATATTCAAGTATCTTGTGCTGTGGATTCCTATATTTAAGGACATTGGTAAAACGTGGTGATTGTGTGAAAAAGGGGTGTAAAAATATACATTTTTAAAATGAACACTAGAGGAAACTATGCACTTTATGCATTTTAAACAATGATGTGGTAAGGAGGAACTAGTCTATTTACTGAGGAAATAGCTGCATTTTATAGATGTTATCAACTGTTTATTAATAGGACTATTGTGGACTTATGTATTCTATTAGCTCATGTGCTTCCATAAAAAACAAGTGTTTTAAGCTGAAAGATCCAGAACATTTCTCTGCTCCACGGTGTCTATGAGGATAATGGGGATAACTGTATAATCGGGGGGCTCACTGGGTTATTCCTTTGATATGTAGTGTGGCAGAGCGACCTTAGGCGGTCACATGGTGCTGCCACTAGGGGGTGTATGTCAGGAGACCTGCTAGAAACACACCACCGAGCGCCTGGTCTCAGTGGGAGAAGCCAGTTGTTGTCTGTCAGCAACACTAGGTTGCTGACATCTATATGTAGTATGGCTGATGCCCAGCCATTATGGGCTGGCTTTTCCCGGAACAGCTTCAGTTGGGTGGGTGGCTGTTCCCACGTTCCAGGTCCGGGTTTTACCGGGCCTATAAAAAGCCTGTCTCTCCAGGTAGTGGTCAGCTACCTGGAGCAGGGAGCGACAGTAGAGCGGAGATGGCTCTGATTCCCCCAGGCGGGAGAGGAGCCTGAGGCCAGTGGAGGCTGGAAGGAGATACTGGCAGTAATTGGTGTTTGTGATACTGGAGAGTAGGTCCAGATCATGTTAGAGAGGGTTCTTTGACCATGTGTTTAGTAAGTGACCAGACAGCCGAGGTTTATTTTGTATGTTTTTTTTCTATTTGTAATACCTGTGCCTAAATAAAACTGGTTAAGGCCAGTTAAACTAAAGCCTGAAGTTGGAGTGCCTTATGTTGGAGTGCCAGCCCGTTTACGAAAAGCAGCGATCCCAGAGCTGAGTGACTCCAAAATGGCAGCCAAACGCGAGTTAGTCTCACAGTGGTGAGATACTATGCTTTAAAAAGCCTTTTTTCACATTGAACCTGTATAAGTTCACAAGCTTTAACAATTTTGTCATCATCCTTCCCACGTAGTATGAGATAAATGCCGTATGTAGAGGAGCACAGGAGCTGTGATTTAATATCAAATCTCTCTCCAGTGTTGTTGGATTTGAACTGTTTGCTGGTCGTAATTTCATTGCAACCTTTGCAAAGAGGTTGTTTGCAGTGGAAAGCACCTTTTTATAATTCTTTTGATTTGTTACTTTGCTTTTTCTGTTGTCGCAGTTTAGAGGGTGCGAGAATAGTTTTCAAAGTAATGGGGTTTTACTAAAAAAACCCTTTTGCTTTTTTCGGAATTGTAGGTGCCAGTACTGGATACATCAAAAGCAATCCCCAATGTTTTTCTAATATATTGTGAAATTCTACATGTTGAGAACTGTATGTTGTGATAAAGGTTACTAAATTGGTATTGAATCGGCTTTTTTTTTTTTTTTTAGCACTAAAATTGGTTTGTGTAATTTGCTTGCTTTTAGATGCCTCCTTACTAATTTTCTTGGGGAAACCCTTTTTTCAAAATTTTTTGGGGGAAAATTTTTTTTAGTTAAAAGAGGGTATGAAGTCATAGTACAATTCCTTCAAATTTTCTAAATGACTATACGGAGTATTTAATTTCATTTTGTGCAATATGCTTTTCAAGTAAAAAAATAGTTTTTTTAATCAAAATTTCTTAAAGTAGGGGGAAACTTTCTATTTTTTGGGAAAAATGGAAAGTGAACTAAGAAGTTTTTATCTGGTTGGGATGCTTTCCGGGTGAAATGTAATGAAAATTTTTTTCAAAAAAATTCGGGGTCAAAGAATTTTCAAGGGGTCGTTGGACCCTTTAAACCAAGAAAACACCAAAATTTTTCAATTTTAAAAATTTTTTGAAGAAGTTTTTTTTGAAATTTTTTAGAAAAACTTTAACAAAGCCCTTCGGTTCAAAGGTGGGGAAAACCCCCGGCCCCCATCCCCCGTGCCAACCTGTGGTGATAAGGGGGGATCCCCATTTTAAAATAGTTTTTTTGGACGGGATAAGTTGTAGCCCTTTTAAAAAACGAAAGGTCTATTTTTGGGTTTTGGAAGGACTTTAAAAAAATTATTTCCCTTTGCGATAGCCCCCAACAAATGTTTAATATTTAGTTTTAGAAAATTGAAAAATCCATCTTTAAAAAAAACAGCCAAATTTCCATTGGCCCCTCTATTATCTAATGAAATTTTAAAATTTGGGGGTCCACAAGCTGTTTAAAAATTGAGTAATTGGGCGTATGACAAGGTTTGCGCTAATACCTTTTGATAAAGATTGGTCTAACGGCCCGGTTTACTGGTTTTTTTTTGTGTAATTTTAGGTGAGATAAAAAAGGGGGAAAATTGAAAATGTTTAATAAAAAGCAAATTTTTCTCTCTTATATTTGATTTTCCCACTGCATTTTTAAAATTGCTTGGTTCAGCTCACAGCAAAATAGCTTTCTTTTCACCTTACAACACCCGCTTTTAATCCCGGGCCCCGGTTAAAATCTCTGCTCTTCCCGGTTTTTTTTTTTTGTTTTTCCCTATCCTCCTTTTTTTTCTTCCCTCTACAAAACTAATGTGGGAAAAAACGAATTTTCATCCATCCCCACTCTATCCCCCCTGATCTTCCCATCACGTCAAACGGGCCCCCATTCCACTGGCTTGCAAGTTTCCCCTGCCTTGGGGTAACCTTTAAAAATCCTCTGGGGCCCCTTTAAACCACACATCCTTTGCTGTCCTCCACCAAAAAATTCTCCGAAACCCTCATTCCTGAACTTCAAGTTTACAAAAATTTCCCAGCCCTTGTCATCTCCCGCCTAGACCACTGAAATATTCTTTTCTTTGGCTTCCACCCGTAAAATATTTCCCAAATTCGGTATTTTCCCTTAACAGATACTACAAAAAAAAAGTATTTCCATGCCCTGGTATCTCCGCCTAGCATAGAATCCTTTTCTGTAGCCTCCAAAGTACACTCTGGCCCCCCTCAAACCACCCTAAAACTCCCGGGGCCCATCAGACCCCCCGCCTTTTTTGGGAAATCTTCTGCCTCCCCCTTCCTAATCCCCAAAACTGGGGCTACCCATAAACCCCCGCAAATCCAGTTCAAGTTAGTAACCGGACCAAAATGGTCTTTCCAAAAAACCTCTCCCCCTTTGCCTTAAATCTCCCCAAACCCCCCTCACACAATCTCTCTGCTCACAGGATCTATTTCTCCGCTTCTCCTTTTTGTCGCTCCCCACCAACCATTTTTCCCGAGTCTCCTCCCACCTGGAAATCACGGCCCCAAAAACAATCAGACTTCCCCCCAATTCACTGGGCCTCAAAAGCCCCCTGAAAACCCTCTCTTCAGAAAACCCTTTATCCTACCAAATAACCCTGCTGCCCCCCCACCCCCTCAAACATGCTGCCCTTTTCTCTGTGTTTTCTTTTCCCCCATTCCTTGTGACTGAACCCTCGCGGGCAGGGGCCTCTCTCCTCTCCTACCATCTTTCCTTTTCCCCCGCTCTCTGTTGGGCCCCCAGGGGGCTGTCCTGGCCCCCTATTCTTTTCTATCTACACCCTTGGGCCGGGGCGTTTCTAGCATCACATGGCTTTCAAACCACCTGTATGCGATGACACCCCCTTACCTCTCCGGCCAAGACATTACCTCTTTCTCTCCCGGGTCAAAACTGCCTATCTTACATCCCCCTTCTTCTCCTCCCGTCTCCTAAAAATGAACGTGGAGAAAACAAACTTATCTCTTTTTACCGTCCCCCTCTATCCCCCACCTGGGCTCTCATCACTGTTAAAGGTACACTCTCTCACCCTCCACAATCCGTTTGGGATAACCTTTTACCCAACCTTTCCTTTAAAAAAGCAATCCAAGCCCTTTCCAACTGCTGGGCCGCCTCCCCTATATAGCTCCCGAATCATTCTCATTTTCCCTTAAAACCCTTTAAAAACCAAAATTCGGTCCACGCCCTTATCATTTCCCACCTAACTATTGCAACTTCCTTTTCTGTGGGCCTCCCCTCTAGCACTCTCTCCCCTCCAATCCACCTCAATCGCTGCCCTTTATCCACCTTCCTCGCACTCCCTGCCCTCCCCTCTGCCAATCCCTGCCTGGCTATCAATTGCCCACCGAATTCATTTTAATTACTAACCCTTTTACCACAAGGGCCCCCATAACCCTCTCCTCCAAAAATCCTACCTTAATCTCTAGATAAAAATCCCCTCCGCAACTTCCTCACAGGCCTATCTTGCTCTCCTCTTTCAGCTCCTCAATAATCGTCTCCAAGACTTCTCCCGTGCTTTTCCCCCTACTCTGGAACTCCCCGCCTCAACACCCAACTCTCCCCCTCTCTCACAGCCTCAAATGAACCTGAAAACCCCTCTTTAGGGGCCTATGACCAAAATTTAAAACCCTGTTGCATGCTTCGCCCCAAAAAAACATTGCCCCTCACCTTTGTTTTCCCCTTCCTTGAGACTGTAAACCCCTCGTGGGCAGGGCCCTCTCTTCCCTGTAAACCAAATTTTTTTAGTTAAATTATGCCAATTTTTAAAATTTTTTTGACCAAGGTTAGTATGAAACCACCTCCAATGTAAAGCGCTCTGGAACCAGGGCGCTCTAAAAATAAATAAATAAATAAAATAATAAAAATAAAAAATTTATCATCACCTTGTACTTGTTTTGACTATGTTATGTATTTAACCCGCCTTGAATGTACAGCGCTCTAGAATTAATGGCGCTATAAAAGAAACAATAATAATAAGCAATAATGAACTGAAGAGAAAGAAAGACTAAATGTTCCATTAAGATAATCTCTAAGATTTTTTTTCACCTTGCTTCAACTGCTTTTACTAGGAAAACATTAAAAATGAGTTTTAGTACAACAGAAAATTGGGCAATCTGCTTCTCATAAAATCTCCCACAAATTATACTCCAACTGTAAAAGCATTTTGATCAAATAAACATTGTCACTGTAAGCAAATGCACTGGCACTAGGAATGTTTTCAAGATTTCTCTAATTTTGCTAAACATTCATATGATTAAACATTGCACAACCGTTCTGAAACAGTGGCCCAGGGGATTGGTAGATACTTTCCTATAAACCGATGGAGTTATGTAATGAAGTGATATTAAAGACATTGGATCAGAACACACAGAATGAAAAAAAATATGAAAAAAAATAACATAACATTATCTTTTGTTCCTTATCTCAACTTCTTTACTGCTTCTGTATTATTAATATCCAAGATTATCTTGCCGTTCTGTACCAGACGATCATCAGAATTTTTAAACATTTTGAGTCCAGGTGAAGAGAATTTCCCTGTGCAGATTTGTTAGCAAAAAAGTTAAAGAGAACCTATGACATCTCCTGACCTGTCTTGAGTGTGAAATAGCAATTCTGGAGCATCTTCTCTTATAACTCTGTGTTGAGTTGTTCCTTTGTTATTCCTCCTGAAAATGTATTTCTGGATCAGTCAGCTGGTGTAACAAAGCTGGTGGACTCCAAGCAACAACAAACCCAAAAGGGAAGTACACCAGCACCAGAAAAAAATAATACAACACATGTACCAATAAAAGAAAAAGACTCACCGCTGGATGATTTAGTAAACTAACAGCGGGTGAAGATGACAGGTGCACGTTAGGTGGAGATTCACATGCAGATTCACTCCAGAAATAATTGTAGTAGCAATAAATGTTGGTAGTTAAGTGTCCCTAATGTTTGCCCTACAACTATCCCTAACAGTGAAACCTCTATCCCTAAAATTAACCCTAAGGTTTTCCCTCAAAAATGTCCTTAAGCTACAACTGACCCTAGTACAGCAAGTGGCTCTAGGAACCAATGACTCCTACACAGGGCCCAACAGAAACTAAAAAATCACCATATCGATTCTACTTAAGAACTACAACCTCTGGCTGAGCAGAACTAAGACAAGAAACAACAAAATACTACAGCCTGACAATTACTGAACTAGACAATAGACTTCAATAAACAATAATCTGACATATCAGGACAGGGACATTGCTCTTGTCGGAGATCCCCACTTCAGCCGCCGTGCCAGCAGTTACTCACCTCTCCCTGCTCTTGCTCCGCTCCTGTTTGCTGCTTTTGGCTGGCGCTCGTGCACTTGTTCCTTAGGGTGTACGCACAACAGCTCATTTTGAGATCTAAAGGGCCGATGAGCCCCTGGCATCCAATTATAAGCTACATGGGTCTTTATTAGGTCCTTTCCCCTTGAACTCTCTGCCATATTGTTGATGATTCCTGCCATTGGTTTGAGCTAATTTGTATTGTTCCTGTGATTTTCTGGTTTTAGCTCTGCTATTGGACTTCTGACTATGCTTTGCCTGCTGCCTGCCCTGACCTCACTGCCTGTGACCTGGTAACGTCCCTGTATTTCCCTTTTGTCACTTCGACTGTCACTGCGAGCAGCCATGTCAGAGGTAGCAACCTGGGAATCCTCCACAGCCAAGTCCATCCTGCCTTGCGGTGGACTCTGGTGAATATCAAAGGGCTCCTTAGACTCTGCTCCCTGGTGGGTTCAGTGTCACCTCTCGCGGTGACCCAGTGGATCCACACCTGCACTATCTTTGTCCTGGTTCACATCTGAGTCAGAGCTTCTATTCAGAACGTCTGTTGTAGATGTTAAACATGACTCATTGTACAACAGAAACCAATGGTGCTCAATGGATCCCAGGGACTACAATAGACCTGTAGGGTTTCTGGCACAATGTCCATCATCTTCATGGAAAAAATAGTGCAGCTTGCCTCATTTCCAATGAAACTTACAATGGAAGTTCCTAATGGAATCTCCCATGGTGATGTACAGGCTTGGACTGGCCCACGGGTGAGGAGAAGAAACCCCCCTGTGTGCCCCTGGGCATGGCAAGCCTGGGGCTGCTTTTCATGGAGAAAGGCAGAGAAGGAAAAGCAAAAGACATGCACAGTACCTTCAGTAGAATCGCTCTAAGAGTCAACTCGAGTGGTGGGCCCCAACAATAGACTCCACTGGTAAGCACCAACAATCAACTTCACTGGTGGGTCCCACAAATCAACTCCACTTGGGAGCCCCAAAATCAACTTGACTGGTGGACCCCAGCAATCAACTTCACTGGTTGTTCCCAAGAATCAACTTCACTGGTGGGCCCAAGAATCAACTCCAATGATGGGCAGCAAGAATCAACTCCACTGGTGGTCCCAAGAATCAACTCCACTGGTGGACCTCAAGAATCAACTCCACTGGTGGACCCCTAGAATCAACTCCACTGGTGGACTCCAAGAATCAACTCAACTGGTGGGCCCAAGAATCAACTACTCTAATGGGCCACAAGAATCCACTTCTGGTAGGCTCCAAGAATCAACTCCACTGGTGGGCCCCAGACACCCTAGTTATATCCAGGCCTTTACAAAATGAAACTTTGAGAAGCAAATCCAACACTTCTTTCTTCATGAAAACCACCTTGTTCATCCAGAATTGAAAAAGAACAGATCATAAACAGTCCAGTCCATGAGCAGCAAGATAAAACTGAAATAACCCTTTACAATATCTCGGGTAATGATTTCTCTTTCTAAACAATCTGAGGTTTGCAGTTTAATCGCACTAATTCCTCACATCATTTATCACGACTACTAAGTGACAGAAAATATACAATATAAATATGAGATAAAAGCAACATAAATCAAGCTAACATATAATAATCCATCACACACCGCTCAATGACTACACATGATGGAAAATACTCGACAAATAATCATTCTTCTCTATGATAATGCATCCGTCCGGGACTTCTCTATCGGTGGTGATGTTACCGGCATTGTGGGAAATAAAGGTAGCCTAATGAATTCCGAAAACTTATGGCAACATACGTTATAAAGTAAACTAATCTGTGCACACTTTCTAACACTAATCCCAGAGGCCTCCATACATGATGATGATGGGGAAAGGATGGATCGGGCTTGCTGAATTTTCACATCCATTCATTTTGTTGTCAAGTTGCCCAACAGAGATGCTGGATGTGGTTTTCTCTTCTCCCCCTGTTGAACATATGTGCAAGCTCGACCAAGCTGAGCGTGCATAAATATGGAGGAATCGGGAGGAATGAGAACTCAGTAATAATGTACTGAATGTACGGAAACAGTAATAATGTATAGTATCAAAACCCCGGCCTTTTAACCACTGTAGTCAGTGCAACTGGGGAATCCAAGCCAATAAAGAGAGATGCGGTGCTCCCTTCTCTCAGCCAATCACCACTCCCCAAAACAACGTCATTACAGGGTGCCAATCAGTTTTCGTGGTAGTTGTGGTTTAATAAAGACCCCAGTCCTGCCATGTTACTCCTCCTATTACATGTAGTATGTAGTAGGAGAGTAGTAACAGTACACCATGCTGCAATACCCAAGTACTGCTGTAAATTGTATGAGTACTTGGGCATCCTTATCAAGTAACCCTGTAGACTAATACATTATATATTAATAATTTTAAAAAAATCCAACTAATAAAAGTAGAAAAAACCATTTCCCTATTTATCATATACAAATAAACTAAAAATAAGAGCTAGTTTGAATCAACACATAGAGGTGCAAACTATGAAATCTAACAAAAAATATAATAATAATAACAATAATAATAAAAGAAAACACGCAGTGCCACAATTGTGATTTTTTTTGGGGTGGGCCACCTTGCTTCACTATTAAATTGGAATAAAAAGTGATCCAAAACCTATATGCACCCTAAAATGGCACCCAAAGGATCCCTTGTCCCACAGGTCCAAAGACCAAAAAATTAAAAAAAATATTGTTTCAGATAAAACAAATTAATTAAAAACTGGTTTCTTTTTTAATTAATAAAGCAAAACACAAGCCAGGTAAACTTAATGGGATTGTCCAATTTATTTAAAAAGTAAATATGGAGGTACTGCTGTCTAAAAAAATAAATAAAAAAAAAAAATAACCACCTTCCTCAACTCCTC
>JAODAL010077280.1:0-13324 GCA_025379985.1 Phyllomedusa bahiana | reverse complement strand
AATTTCGTCCCATTTTAAGCCGTGTGAACATACCTAAATGTTTGTTTTTTAAATTTTTACAGTGAAGTCAGGCGGAGAAACTTTAGACGCTGAGATAGATGGAAAGAGAAAGAAAAAAAACCTCGAACGTCTCCTGTAAGTCCCTGGTTAATTTTAATGAATCGATTATATTCTAAAGCCGTGACAATTGGTACCACTGTATGCGGTGATATTGGTTGTAGTTAATGACTTGTATTTCCGTAATGGTAGTTGTTTTAATTTGGGTTCATTGTGGGTGATATTGGTCCTTATAGGACATTGGTATAATAGCCTGTATTTTTGTTTTGTTAGCAATGTTTTTTGGGTAATTGTATACTATTATTTAGTAGTTTTAACTACACATTGTGGAAAAGCTTTTTGAAATTTTTTAGATTTGTTAAGGGGGATGCAATTGTGCTTTTATGTTAGGGGAGGGGGGGGGGGGGGGGGGGTGTAAAAAATTTTCTTCCCCTCGCCCCCAGTGAAATTTTACCCAGAAGGGCCCTGAAGAGGTTTCCCGTTCCCCTGTGGCCAGCCAACCGGGTTGAACTTAGGGTATGTTCACACCTTTTTTGTGCAGTAACTGTTCGTACTTCGCCGAATATTGCGCTTAAACCCCCAAAATGCCGCCAAATTACAAATTTTTAATTCAATTTTTGCCTCCCCCCCATAGATTTATTGTCGCACGGGGGGGGGAATTTCCCTGTCAATTTTTAGCGGCGAAACGCGTGAAAGCATTTTAGGGGCACCCCCCCCCCTTTTTTCCCCCCCCCCCCCCCCCCCCCCACATGCTTTTGGGAAATTTCACGCGTACTATAGCCCTGTAAACATACCCAAAAGGGGACTAAAGTAAAAAAAAAATTAATTTTTAAAAAAAAAATAAACAAAATTAATAAATATTCAAAGCTGAAAACAACGTGTTTTGCCATATTACAAATAAAAAAAAAAGTTACACATAATTGATATAGTGGTATCCGTAAGGGTGCATTTAAACTGTGCGTTTTTGGTACAGTTTTTGGTGCGAATTTTTTTGCACAAATGTACAGTATTAATTGCTGTGCATTTCTACAAAAAAAAAATTAGCTAAAAGTCCAAATTATTTGAATGTTAAATAATTTATCCCACACGATAAAAAAAAGAAATAACCAACACCAAAATTGTGGGTTTTTTGGTCCTCCCGCCTCCCAGAAAAAATTAAATAAAAAAGGGTCAAAAAGTCGCATGCACCCAAAAAGGTACAATAAAAAGAGTCCCCCCAACAAAAACAAATCATCACACAGTTCTCCTGAAAAAAAAATATTTGGTCTCAGAAAATGGCGACGCAAAGCAAATTAAAAAAAAAAAATTTTTTTAAAGTAGAAAAACACAATGAAAACTATATAAAATTGTTATGGAATCATACTGACCTGCAGAATACAGATATTATGTCATTTACACCAAATAGTGAACTCCATAAATAGGAAACCCTCGTAAAAATAGCACATTGACATTTTTTTCATGTTCCAACCCACAAAGAATTTTTTGGGGGATTACCAGTAAATTATAGGGACATGAATGGTATATTTAAAATTTTCAATTTTTTCGCCAAAAATTTAAGCCATCTTACTTAAGTTGTGGAAAAATAAAAAATTTTAAATTCTTTGGGAAAATGGGATAAAAAAAAAACATCACATCTAAAAAATAGCTACATCCTTAAGGTGTTAAGGCTATGATCTAAGCTTTTAGTCAGTGGCACCCTGGATTACCTTTTTCATTACTATTTTAAGTGCTGCTCTTTTGATAGATAGATAGATAGATAGATAGATAGATAGATAGATATAAAAATAAAAGATAGAGAAGAAAAATAAAAGATGAATAAGAGATTAAAGAGATATAGTAATAAAATAGAGATGAATGGATAAATTATGTGGTCTTTTGATACAGGTAAATAAATACAACCCATTCCAAAAATTATGAAATCTGCCCATTTGCTAGGTCACCCAGGTTTTTTTTTTTAAACTTTTCAGCTAATACACAATTACAATACCAAACAATGTTTAAGATCTGAACATTCTGGCTTCATGAAATATACCTCAAACAAATGAAAGGAAATTATTTTAATCCCCCAGAGTAATTTCTTATGCAGTAGGTGCCAGCTGTGTTAAGAAGGGACCATAATGGCATTGACAGATCAAATATAATAATATTCTTTGTGTTCAGAGGTTAACAACAATCTTAATCAACAATCCAGTTACAGAGCTGCATCGTGGCGGCTTATTTCTCCTTATTTTTTGACACTAAGGGCCACATGTGTGAAAACTGTCTAGGTCTAAAACTCACTTTGATGCCTCTAGCAACCAATCAGAGCGCCTCTTTCATTCCATATAGTGCTCTGGAAAAATTAAAGGAGCGCTCTGATTGGTTGCTATGGGAAACAAAGTGAGTTTTAGACTTAGACAGTTTTCATACATGTGGCCCTTAGGCTATGTTCACACGGCTTATTTTGGGATGGATTTCGTTCTGTATTTCGCGCCTTATTGCGCAAAATACGGCTGAAATCCGTCCCAGTCAATACGGTAATCCACAGTTCTCATAGAGAACTATGGCTTCCGTCTCCTCTCCATGCTCGCGAAGTACGACGAGCGGGGAGAAAGTGACATGTCAATTATCCCCGCGGGACACGCGCCGTGGATAATAAATGTCTATGGGGCCGGTGAGCTGCCAGTCCCCCCACCCCCGATGCACGGCACACGGCGTGATTGTGGCCGAAATCCGTCCCCGCAATTACGCCGTGAATAAGCCGTGTGAACATCGCCTTAGTGTGATAGGCACAGATATTTATAGAGCCCACAGATAATCCCTTTTCAGAATTAAAACCAGTCCTTACATAAAACAGTCAAAAAGGGCAGTTGGAAGCTGGAAATCATTTTCTATTTTAAGGACAGGAGATTATTTGGGACATTTATTTTATAGACAATATATAAGAAAAAATAAAATGTGGCCCTTACCTAATTCCCAAAAGAGCAGCTCCTCCTGACAGATGTAAAGAGCTGTACAGAACATGTAGTACCACACTATACTGTAGAGAGGTGCAAGTAGACCGCCAATCACTGCATGCACTGCACTAATACTGTTTTACCAGTAAAATCTTCATAAGAATTGGCTTTATCTTCTATTAACCACAACGTATATGTAGATGGAAAAATAAAACATGTTATGGCTTTCAATAGGCGGGAAGTTAGAAATGCAAACAAAAATCATTGCTGTGTTAAGAAGTTAAAAAAGGGGGGCTCGCTGTTATGGTGCAAGATGGTACTGGTAATAGGCAGAGAGACCTGATACCTCAGCTGTATGAGGCCAAGAATTACTGCTGGCAGTTCTGGATATAGTCACACAAAAACAAATGTGGTTTGCATAGAAAGCCTTTCCCTGTTAACTCCCTGCTGGTAGTTGTCATCCCAGACTCCTAAAACACATAACTTGTTCATACATGACTTTATCAGAGGTCTTGAGGTAACCCCATGAATGCGTTAGGAGAAGCAGAGTCCTCTGTTAGCGTATGTTCACATGGCGTGTTGAGTCACATTTACATACGTTTCTAGATGCGTGTTTTACATTGCTTTCAATGTAAACACACGCTTCGCATCAGCATTCACGGTTTTGTCTGCCGATGCAAGATTTACTTGGTGGGTTTTCTTTTTGTGTGTCCTTTCCTTTACTACCTTGGGTCCCTTTTCAGTTGGGCCCGTCCGACGGATGTAATACGCCCTTGGTTTAAATCATTTATAGGGTGGCCCGTGCCCCTGCTGCAAACCCCAAAACGCACTTTTCCAAACAATCATTGTCATAACCCCCCTCCGGGGTGATTAGAACCCAATACCCCCGTTAATGGACAGGCGATGGGGGCAGAAAAAGTTCAGGGAGCCATCCAGTGAAAGAGACCATTACATTTTAGTACCGATGACAAGTGAACAACAGTCTGACACAAGGAAGCTATGTATGTACAGAAAAAAAATCTCCCATCCCACATGCATGCTGCTAAATATTGCAATACAGGAAGAGAAAAAAATGCCCCCTCACTCAAGTCTGTAGGTGTTGGTACAAAAAAGTTATTGGTCGCTGTGCAAATTTCAAAATAGAAGGTGTTTGGAATTGTTTTACGGTACCAAAACATAACGGAAACTATACATGTTTGGTATTGTCGGATGCGTATCAACCTGTAGAATACAGATAACACATAGGGCCACATGTTTAAAAACTGTCTAGGTCTAAAACTCACTTTGTTGCCCATAGCAACCAATCAGAGCGCCTCTCTCATTGTTCCAGAGCACTATATGAAATGAAATGGGTGCACTGACTGATTACTATGGGCAACAAAGTGAGTATTAGACCTACACAGTTTTCATATATGTGGCCCATAATTTTTACCGAAGATAGAACGCCGTGAAAGTAAAACACCCGCAAACATGGCGCAAGTATGGGTTTTTTTACACATTTTGTCCCACTTAGAATTCTTCTGCGGTATCCCAGTGTATTCTATGGTAATATAAATAACACCATTATAAATTCCATCTTGTCCCGCATAATAAAAGCCCTCATAATACAATTCCCACTCCATCCCTCCTCCTGATCTCTCTATCACAGTCAATGGCTACACTCTCTCTCAAGCTCCACAAGTCCGCTGCCTTGGGATAACCTTTGACTCCAATCTGTCCTTCAAACTACACATCCAAACCCTCACTTCTGCCTGTCGCCTCCACCTGAAAAATATCTCCCGTATCCGCTCATTCCTTAACCTCGAAAGCACAAAAATGCTTGTCCATGCCCTTGTCATCTCCCGCCTAGACTATTGCAACATCCTTCTCTGTGGCCTCCCATCTAGCACCCTCGCTCCTCTCCAATCCACCCTTAACTCTGCTGCCCGTCTTATCCACCTCTCTCCTCGCTACTCCCCTGCCTCTCCCCTCTGCCGATCCCTTCACTGGCTTCCCATTGCCCAGCGAATCCAGTTCAAGTTAGTAACCTTGACCTAAAAGGCTCTCCATAACCTCTCCCCTCCATACATCTCTGCTCTAATCTCCAGATATCTCCCTCACGCAATCTCGCTCCTCACAGGACCTTCTCCCTGCTCTCCCCTTATCAGCTCCTCACACAACCGTCTCAAGATTTCTCCGTGCTTCCCCCATACTCTGGAACTCACTACCCCAACACCTCAGACTCTCCCCCACTCTCACCAGCCTCAAAAGAAAACCTGAAAACCCATCTCTTCAGGATTGCCTATAACCAACAATAACCCCACCACCGGTACACACGGCCCACAAACATGTCTGCCCCTCACCTTCTGTCTCTTCCCACCTTCCTTTTAGAGTGTAAGCCCTCAGGGCAGGGACTCTTCCTTCTGTACCAGTTGTTAAAGTTATTAATTTGTCACCTTTGTACTTGTTTGACCTATGTTATGTATGAAACCTGAATGTACAGCGCCCTGGAACCAAGGGCATTCAAAAATAAATAATAATAATAATCATAAGTCTGGAAAAATAAAAAAATTATGACTCTGGGAAGGTGTTGAGGGAAAATCGAGCGTGACAAACAAAATAGGCCTCGGTGTTAAAGGGTTAAGACATATCAACTTTAATGACCATGTAAAAAAACAGGCCAGATCTCAATCTGATAGACAATTCATGGTAGAAATTAAATAAATTAGTCCATGACAAGGCTAAACCCTGCAAAGCTGATCTGTCAACTGCTCTTCAAGACAGCAGAAACCAGCTTCATGTAGAATATGGTTTGTCATTAGTGAAGATCATGCCTCAGAATTCATGCCATCATAAAACTCAAGAAAGAATAGCCAAGTCCTAATTGGTATATTTTATGGTTTATCATTGAATTATTTTTCCTCTAGTTATTACTGTAAACATATGTCATTAATTATAATAATTTGTTTCAAGAATGCTTCATGAAGACAAAATAATTTAACCATTAAACACAGTTTTGTGTGACATCTGTAATTTGCATGTTTGATACACAGTAAAAAAAAAAAGCTGGGTGCACTTCCTTGAAGTGTGGAGATTACATATTTTTTTGTAAGTGGTTGTAGAGAAATCGATACTGATGATAGATGGACAGACAGACTGATAGATTTATTGTTAAACAAATAAAGTACCAGTGAAACCATTTGGAGAGTTGATGTTGGGATTTGTTTGGTACCCGATCTCTGTGACTCATTTATGTAGGCTCTGATTTGAAGTGCTGTCAATTTGTGGTTGCTAAGGCTGGTAACTCTAATGAACTCATCCTCTGCAGCAGAGGTAACTCTTGGGGCCACAAATATGAACCTGTTTAGGTCTAAAACTCCCTTTTTTGCCCAAAGGTTACTATGGGCAAAAAAGTGAGTTTTAGACCTAAACAGTTTCATACATGTGGCCCATGCTCTTCCTCTCCTTGGGCACTACTCATGAGCACCAGTTTCACCATAGTATTAAATGGTTTTCATGGCTGCACTTGAGGATACCTTTAAAGGTCTTGTAATTTTCAGGATTGACTGACTGACCTTCATCTCTTTACTTAAGTAAATGGTTCTTGCCGTGGTGTGGGTTAGTATTGTACTTCAATAGGCCTAAAAATTGAATGGAAATGTGTATGTGTGCATTTTTACTGTATGCATATTTGATGCAGTTGAGAAACTCAACATAAATAAAACAAAAACGTAACATGTGAACCCAAGAAATTTAACAGATTAACTGCTGTCAAGGAATTGACAATTAAAAACTATTAGGCCATGTTCACATGGCTTAAAACTGGACGTATTTCAGTTTGGAGTGCGCAAATTACGGGCTGAAAACGCCCCGGTCATTACGGTAATCCACAGTTCTCATAGAGAACTATGGATTACGTCTCCTCATCCCTGCTCGGCGAATCCGCCGCGGGGGGGGGGGGAGATAAGTGGCATGTGAATTACCAGCGGCGTATACGTGCCACTGGTAATGCAAGTCTATGGTCCGGCGAGGTGCCGGTCCCCCGCACCCGACCCGCCCCCACGGCGTAATTACGTCCCGCAATTAAGCCGTGTGAACCTAGCCTTACAGGTAACAACCTCATGAAGCTGACCGAGAGAATGCTGAGAGTATGCAAAGCTGTTATCAAAGCAAAAGGGTGCTACCTTGAACAAACTAAAATGTAAAACATATTCTGGCTTATTTAACAGTTTTTCCTTTACTACTTAAAGGAGTTTTCTCACCAAACTGTTTCACTGCTTCTCAAGTATTTTACACTCACTCTGTCTCCCCAGCCTGTGGGTGGTTCTATATCAGTGGTTAGCATATACAGCTGCTAGCCGAGCCGTTACACGGGTGTAGGTGCAGTAAAAAAAAGCTACATGTGCTGGGGGGACTGAAAACAATGGCTTTATCTGTAATCTTCTTAGAGATAATATTTTTTTCTCCAGAGTTAGGATGTAAACTCTTTCCGTCCAATAGGGTGACATTACTCCCTGCTATAAGTTTTCTCCTCTCCAGATAACAGAGTTATGGTCTGGTAAGACAGGTTGCCATAGAAACATGTGTGTACAAAATGTCTCTTTTATCTCATTACTAAAGTAAAATCTATTGACCAATGCATTTAGAAAAAGTCTTCCTTTAACTGATCCTTCATGTCGAAAGCTAATCTTTGTAGTGAGAAAGCCCTTTTAATTCAGTATGTGTTCCTCCATAGTTTTCATGTCTTCCATATGAGTCTATATGTAAAGAAAAGTTGTGTCCAAACTTTAGATGGTACTGTATATAAAAGGATAGATAAATTAATGAAATAGAGCTAGCATCAGCACCCAGAAAGGTTAAAGGAGTTGTCTCCCTTCAGAGTTTCAGAGAATGCATGAATGAAATACTCTGCCACTTCCTGGTTTTCAGACTGACAATTTGCAAAAGACTCCATGCTTTGTACAGCTCAGTGCAGTGCTGTGCTTTCAGATGCTAATTAGATCAGTAGCTTCTCAAACATATGAACAGGACTTTTTATCTGATCCCCAAAACAAAAGCCCTAATTACAGTTCTGTTTATTTTACATAAATCAAGCTTTTTACTGCTGAGCAGCACAGGATGCTGCAGTGACCTGTGTGATGAGGTCACTCACTGTTATCTCATTGAACAAACAGCAGGGGGAGAATTGTTTACAGATCAGTTACTGAGGGAACTGAAATAGCCAGGGAGGTCCTAAATTCACTTGTATCTGCTTAGGGAAAACAGAGGAACAAAGCAATATATTTGGAAAAAGTTTTTTAAATTTTTTGTTCCTACAAAATTTTAAAAGCTATCTTTGTAGCGAGACAACCCCTTTAAGCTAATGCCGGGCACCCTCAGAGGGCCCACTGCTGCTCTTTCCTCTTACTGTCCTTTATATTTTGTCTTACACAGGACAGTAGGAGAAACTACATAGGAAATTGCAGGAGGTAGAGAGGGCCCCTACCTGCACTGTTATGCTGACATTCCCCACTCATACCTATTTACTTTCAAAGGCTGATGTTACACAATAACATGAGACTGCTGGAGCCAATCAGTGGTTGCAATAGTCATGAGCTGACCACCACTGGCTGAATTGGAACAAAAGACCTGAGGAGACTGTGGGCAGTGTCAAAGCTGTAATGATGGTGAGTGGCAAGGTGAGCATGAATTATTTTATTATATCATTAGCTGATAGCGAACCTGTCAGGTGTTGTACTCTACCCTATCTGAGAGCAGGTTGTGATACAGGGAGAAAAGCTCAGCTCTGTGATATGTAGGTTTATACAATGTAGAGCAGGATTTCTGAATGAAAAGCAGAGTAAACACTTAGAGGATTTCTTTAAGAGAAAGTGAAAGTCCTGCTGACCCCGCCCACATACAGGAATTAACAGCGTTCCCTGTGTCAGTGTGTTCAGAACACATTGTCAATCACTGCATGGGGGCAGGGTCCGCAGGTCTTTCAGTTTCACTTTTAAGATTTAAGAGGGTATGTTCACATGTGGTAAGTTTGTAATTTAAAAAAATGTGGTGGGCTTGAAATCTAAAGGAAGCCAAGAACACACACAAAAAATATTCAAGAACATAACAACTGCTAGAACATAAAACGTGCTATTATTGTTTATAGTATAGGATAAAGCTGGAGCGGGAATAACATGAACCTCGACTCGCTTCATACAGGGCAACTGCCGGCTGTTAATTACACTCTATAAAAACAAAACATCCCAACAAAAAAGATGTCACCATTAGTTTTATTGTCACTTTTCACTTAGCTGGGGAGAAAGCAGCTGCAGGGACCATGAACCTGGTCAGAGCACGGTATTTCAATTTTCCGTGTGGGAGGGGTAGAAGAGGATGTGCCATTTGCCCCCTATTTGCTAAGGCACCAAAATGCCTTGTCCCAGTCATGGCCTAAGGGATCATGTACATAAATGTGAGCCTTCAATAGCAAATATGTAGTCAGATAAATTGCATTGTTACACAAATAGATACAGTATATGAATAAATCAGTTAGGCCATGTACACACGGCTTATTCTGGGACGTATTCCAGCCGTACTGCGTGAATTACGGCTGGAATACGTCCCAGTCATTACGGTAATCCACAGATCTCATAGAGGACTATGGATTACGTCTCCAAGTGACATGCTACTTATTCACGGCGTATACGCGCCTTGGATAATGCATGTCTGTGGGTCGGAGGGCTCCCGCTTGGCCCCCGTGCACACGGCGTAATTGCGGGGCGAAATACATCCCGCAATTAAGCCGTGTGAACATGGCCTTAGATGTTAATCATCCTAAAATAATGCACAATTTTTGTTGAAACTCATAAATAGAATGTTAATTCTCTTTTGTATTGAAAGTATAACAGATACAATAAAAGCAAATACTTATTTCTTTTGTTTTTTATGTTTAAAAGGAACTAATTAATATGTATGTGAAAAAACTGAGAAATATAATAACTTTTGCTAGGAAGCATCTCATTACCGGAGGCATGCTTAAAAATGGAGCACTGTGTGTTTTGAAAAGTGAAGGTGACCTCTTTTCTGCTTTATCAGCAACACACCAGTACACACTGAAAAAAAAATCCTGGCAAGGGGCCCGATAAAAAGCCACATTTGTCTTTTTAAAAGGCACGTAAAAAAGGGTCACTTGCCTTTGTTGAAAAGGTTATAAAAATAAACCAACAACAGAAACTTTGCAGTTTTTAACTCTACTTTCCCAGTTTATAATTAAAAAAAGTCACAGAAAAGCTTTTGATAGCTGAGATATTCAGTTTAAGGTAAAAGATCCACAGCAGTAATGTATGATATCATGGCAAATAATTTTGTAGTTTAAAGCTAAGTTTGAGTTTAGTAATTCCAAAAATTAAACATTTCTAGTCTAACTTTAGGAGTGTTACAAGCCGTCATCCGGGGAAAAGAACCCCCTAAATTTTGGGCTCCGTCGTGCCATGTGTCCCCTTTTCTAATGGCAGGGGATTAAAAGGACCACTGATGTTCCCCAGTTTAGGTTTTAATTTTTACCAGTATTAAACACAGTTTTTTCAGGGATTTAATACACACCAATGGGCACCGTAAAAGGGAAAAACCCCCCAAAACCAAAAACAGCTGCACCACCCCCACTTTAAACCACCCCAAAAATTGAACTAGTGGAAGTTTAAAAAATTTTAAGCAAAACTTTTTTTTAGCAAAAAAATAACGGGGGGATTTTGGGCCCCATGTTTGAAAAACCCGTCTTGGGCTAAAAATTTAAATTTGTTGCCCATACAACCAATTTAGACACCCCTTACATTTTTTTTAAGCACTATAGAAAAATTTAAAAAAAGGGGCCTTTTGATTGGGTTTCTATGGGGAACAAAGTGAAAATTTTTGACCTAGACATTTTTATACATGTGGGCCCTTAAAGGAGTGGGTGCTTTTGGAGAAGTAGAATAAAGAGCATTTTGGGGGAGTGACGGGCCCCCATCTTTGCTGTGCACCGGGTGCTTGATTTTGGGTTTTTAAAACAGAAATGGGAAAAAGTTTTAGCCCGAATTAAAAGCAAAATTTTTGGGGGACATGTAAAGAATCTGCACGTCGGACGGGATGTTTTCCGCCTTTTTTTTGGGGAAATTTGCCCGCCTGATTTAAAGTCGGTGCCGAGGGCGCCCTTTAAAACAATTTTAAAGTCCCGGGGGCCCGCAGTTGTGGGGGCGCAGTTCGGGAACTTAAAAAGTTAAATGTGGGCCCAAAAAATTTGCCCCCCAAAGAAAAGGGGAAATACAGGGCCTTAAAATACCCCCGCACCCACCAGTTGGGGGCGCCCGTGGGGGACTTAAGGCGCATGCGGGGGGGGCCAAAAATTCCCGTCCCAAAAAGGTTTTTAAATCAAACAAGCGGGGAAAAATTCACCGCGCCCGCCATGTTGGGGCGCAGGCGGGGCTTTCCCCACAGTATTCCCATTCGAGACAGGGTGGAAAACGCGTAAAAATTTATTAAAGAAGTCCGTGCCATGGGGTATGAATCAAAAATCCCCCTTTAAAAAAGGGGTAAAAATTCTCTGAAAAAAAGCTCAAACCTACTAAAAAAAAAAAGAAAAAAAACCATTTTCCCAAAAAAAAAGAACGGCGCAAAATCGGGAATTTGGATATAGAAATTTCCAGGGAAAAACAGTAATTCAAAAATTTTGTAAACCTTTCCCTTGGTCCGGGAGAAACCAGCCAATCAGGGAAAGGGGCGACAGGAACCCTTATAAGCTATTAGAAGTATTTACTAATCCAAAAACAAAGGCGGGACAGTTTTTAAAAAACAGAAAAAAAAAGCAGAAAAAAGCGAAAGGGTTTAAAATTTGCGGGGGGTTGCAAAACCCCCAATCCAATTTGGGGCGACAGGGGGCCCAAACTAACCCAAGGAGAAAATATTCCAATCAAAACAAAAAGGGGGACCCGTTTTAAAATACAGTAAAAAAACAGAAAAGAGTTAATTTGGCTTTGGGTTGCGGGGGGTTGGGGTACCCGGCCAATCAGAGGGGAAAACTTGTTCCCTTTAAAAATCTATGGACAGATCGGGGGAAAGGAACTCTGGGCCCCAGCCCGTGCGGCATGATATTAAATTAAAAAATCATTTTTTTTAGGGTTGGAAAAATTTTTCCCTGAAAAAGAGCGAAACTTTCTAAAAACCAAAAAACAATCAAATCCCCAAAAATGCGTTTTTTCCCCCGCACCGGCGGCCCAAAAACAGGAATTGGGATTTTAGAGAAATTCCTGGGAAAAAAGTTAAAATTTAAATTGTTTAAGCAAGAAAAAAAAACCAATCAAATAGGGGCACAGTGAACCATTAAAAAGCTATTGGGGAAGTTTTGGACCCAAACCCAAAAGAAAAAGGGGGCAGTTCAAAATACAGTAAAAAAGGGAGAAAAAAAAGCCATTGGTTTTAGACCAGGCGGCAGAAATGAATCCCCCAATCAGATGAGTGGGGTTAAATTTTGAATGGAGAAAAGGGCGGTTTTGAAGGGCCCCTAAAAATTATTAATGTCTTTGGGAAAAATTCTCTTAAATTGATTTGGGTTGGGGGGGAAAAGGGGCTCGTCCGCTTAGCCAATCAGCGGCCCGAGCTACCTTTCATAGAGTTTATGGGGAAAAGAAAAGCAGAGCGAGCCTGTTTTTATTGGCTAAATTTTAAAAAAGGGGCCGTTATTTGGACCCAAGGGGAGAGCAGCGACGCTCTTTTGGGGTTTTTTAAGCAATCTAAAAATAAAACTACATTTCCCGAAATAAAATTAAGACTCACGAAGTTTTTACCCTTTTAAAATAAATTATAAAAATTTTGGGGAAAACGAAAAAAAAATATAATTTAATTTTAATAAATTCAATTTTTTTTCTTTTTTTTCCCTTAGCCAAAGTTTAAAGTATTTTAAAGAAAAAAATAAAAATAAAAAAAGAAATTTTTTGAATTAATTTATTTTTTTTTCTTACCCCCAAAATTAATTTTAATTAGAGGTGGGCGAATTGTTCTAACGAAGGGAAATTTGTTTTTGAATTTTTAGGTAAACTTCGGGTTTTGAACGGGGTCGAAGTTTTTGGGGGAAATTCGGGGTTAACGAAGTGTCCTTTTTATTGATAAAAAGGGCCCGCGGCAATGGCGCAAAATTTGGGGGAAAGGGACTCCTTTTTTTAGGGAAAAAAGGGGGAAAGCCGCATTACAAATTCAGGATGAAGCCAAACAAGCCCCCGGGATTCTGTGAAAGTCACCGCACTAAATAAGTCAGGGCCCCGACGCGGGACCACACCCTCCAACTGTTAAATGGAACAGGGGAAGGGGCTGCCCCGGCTGTTTTTTTACGAAGAAATGATTTT
>JAODAL010077279.1:0-13324 GCA_025379985.1 Phyllomedusa bahiana | reverse complement strand
GCCTTTTTTTCCACAAAAGCACAATACTTTTTGCCAGTGTAGCAATAAAGGGGATGGCATTGTTAAATCCCACCGGAGCAAAAAGGGCTTGTGCCTAATAAGGGCTATTTTTTTGAAAGCGAATTATTTGCATCACTCCGTTATGGCTTCAGGGCCAGTATTGAGGGGGCCCCATCGGGTTTTCTTTTCCTTTTAAAAGAGATCACACACTGGTGACGCTGAAGTGGACGGGAAAATTGTAACTCAAAAAGGGAAAGAAAAAGGGGGTTTAGATTGCGGTGTGACTTTAGCACAGCAATGATCCACAGCTTGAATGGGTGACACAAATACAACTAAAACCTCTCTACAGTGCAAACATTGACTTAAAGCTCCTGTTTGTTGTCAAATTAAAATTCTAAAATTTTTAACAAGGGGATCCTCCCCTCCCCCCGCTCCCAAAATAAAGGGGGAAAAAAACATGTATATTCAGAGAGACTAAAATTGATAAATTGCCCCTGTCACTTACTGAACTTTTCGGTTGTTAGGTATGGGGGCAGAAGTTTTTCTTTCTTTCTTTGACTACAGGGGGGGGGTCCTTTTTGGTTAGCCCACTGTCCCCTTATGAAGAATTAAAAGGTGGTTTTTGGGTTTTTTGCAAAACATTCAGGTCCTTCTTACAATATTATGAATTTTTCTATTCGACCTCAGTTGCTGGTTTGCATCTGAAATTTTTATTTCCTCGGCCAAAGAAACAGAATTGCAAATGTTAATGGTTTTTCCCATCATAGTGGGTCGAAAGTTTAGACCCCTTTAAATTTTTTTTCCCACTCTTTCTTTATGCAGCCCATTTGGGGAAAGACCCAAAAGTTATTTTTGTCATTAAGTACATTGCACCCCCCCCCCCCCCATCTTGAAAGAAAAAAATAGAAATGGTTTTTTTTGGCAAATTTATTAAAAAAGGAAACTGAAATATAAAGGGTTATAGGTATTCGGGCCCCTTTGCTCTTTTTGAGTAGAGCCCCTTTTGAGTAGTAACATGAGTCTTCTTGGGAGTGATGCAACAAGTTCTTCACACCTGGAATTGGGGCTCCTCTGCCATTCTTCCTTGCAGATCCAAAAAAGGTTCTAGGCGGTATGTGTGGAGAAAACCAGGCACCTGCTCAATACAACCCCAACAGTGACACATGGTGGTGGCAGCATCATGCTATGGGGGTGTTTTTCAGCTGCAGGGACAGGACAACTGATTGCAATTGAAGGAAAGATGAATGCGGCCTAGTACAGAGATATCCTGGATGAAAACCTCTTCCAGAGGCTCTGGACCTCAGACTGGGCCAAAGATTCATCTTCCAATAAGACAATGACGCTAAGCACACACCTAAAATAACAAAGCAGCGGCTTCAGAACAACTCTATACCCCTTCTTGACTGGCCCAGCCAGAGCCCTGACATAAACCCAAATGAGCATCTCTGGAGAGACTTGAAAATGGCTGTCCACCAACATTCCCCATCCAACCTGAGGGAACTGGAGAGGATCCGCAAGGAAGATTGGCAGAGGATCCCCAAATCTAGGTGTGAAAAACTTGTTGCATCATTCCCAAGATGATTCCTGGCTGAACTAGCTCAAAAGAGTGCTTCTACTCAATACTGAGCAAAGGGTCTGAATACTTAAGTGATATTTCAGTTTTTCTTGTTAAATAAATTTGCAAAAATATCTACATTTCCTTTTTTTTCTTTCAAGATGGGGGGAAGGGTTGCAGAGTGTACATTAATGAGCAAAGAAATTTACTTTTTTTGATCTTACCAAATGGCTGCAATGAAACAGAGTGAAAAATGTAATGGGGTCTGAATACTTTCCGTACCCACTGTATATGCACAGGGTATGCCATACATGCCTGACATATGGAAGTACCAGCAGGACTGGGACAATGGGTAGGCAGAGGTAAGCGACTGCCTCTGCTTATTAAGAGGGGGCACAATTATGGAATGGGCTCAGGAGTTCAGTCCACTCCATACACAGCATGTGCCATGCAGAATTTCATACACAGCAGATGCCGGCTATTAAATATCTGAGGCAGGTGAGCTGTAGTAGCACACTATTCTGCAATATTAATGCATTGCAGAATAGTGTACAAGTGTTTTGTATCCCCTATTGCTCAAATACCCTAGGGAGACTAAAATTACAAGTAAAATTCTAAAAAGTGAAAATATATATAAAATATAACTAGATATAAAAGTGTAAAATGCTCCCCTTTTCACAAATAAAAAAACTAAACATATTTGGTATCGCCTCATTTGTAAAAGTTGAATCTATTAATATATCACCTTTTATATTCTATATGGTGAACGTCACAGCTGTATTTTGGTTTTCTTTTGGGTGCTTTGCCTCATAAAAAATTACAATAAAAGTCACAGGCATCTGAAAATGGCAGCGATGAAAACTACACTTACATTCACAAAAAAACAAACCCTCCTGCAGGTTTATAGACAGGAAGATAAAAATGTTATTGGTCTCAGAACATGGTGTTGTAAAGCAACTAAAAATATAATACCCTGTTTCCCCCGAAAATAAGACAGTGTCTTATATTAATTTTTGCTCCTAAAGACGCGCTAGGTCTGATTTTGAGGGAATGTCTTATTTTTCCATGAACAAGAATTCACATTTATTGTTGAACAAAAATCAACATATATTAATATATTGTAGTGATTTCATCACAAATATCAGCATAAGCAGCCAAACTCTGAATTGCATAAAAAAATGCACTACGTCTTATTTTCGGGGAAACAGGGTAATTGTACTGACCCATAGAATAAAGATAACGCCATTTATACTGCACCTCCAAAACATGATGAAGCAATTGTGGTTTTTTTCTCTTATTTCACCTAGCTTCATGAGTGGTGGGGAGGATCCAGCTGAAGGTGCCCTGCGCTAGCTTGCCCATACATTTCAATGCAGAGTTGGCAGTATTTTCATTTGCCACTCTGCATCTGAGACTATGGAAATCACGGAAAGTGCTGATGAAGCAATGATCAGTTTTCCTGTAAATTATACGGAGAATGCACTTATCAGGCATTGATGGTTTATTCTTTGCATGTAATATTAATGTCTGGATTTAACTCCTTCTCGATGCGATGATTTTTGTAAACAGTGTTTTAAATTGTTTTATTTTCATCCCCATTTTCCAAGAGACATAACTTTTTGATTTTACCATCAATAAGTTGTATTTTCTACTAGTTATATTTAATTTGCTATAAAATACATTGAGAAACCAAGTCAGTCCGATTCCAGTGATAAAAATTCTTTTTTTTCCTTATTTTACCGTTTTCAAAGTTTTACAGTTGTGCTGCCACCAAAATATCTTGGTCTATTATGAATAGGAATTAGGCCCCTGAATGCCATAACAACCAAAGGGCACCCTGTGATTGCAGTGCAGGGGGCAGTCAGGTAAAAGAGGGGCCTCACCTTCTAACTTAGGCCAGGATATGCATAGCTTTGTGTTGGCCAGATTGCAACATAAATAAGTCTTAAATTGAGTAATGATTATCAACTTTTTATAGTATTCATTGCTCTGTTTTTCTGATACAGAGCTCCAAATCCTCTGTAAGGACATTAAAGAGGTTGTCCGGAACTTACAAAAGCTCGTTGGTCCTCTGAGGTATGATTAAAAATAGTTAAAAAGAAGTATTCTCACCTCCATGATGCTCCAGTTCCATCATGATGGCCATTCCGTACATCCGGGCTGCACAATCAACATCCATCGTTTACATGCTTGTGCAGCCAATGACAGGCCACAGCGGTCACCTGCTGTTGATAGGTTGCTTCAATAGCAACCTATCAACACCATGTCATTATGTTGTGAGGACTTTTGCATGAAAAGGGATTAGATGGGTGAAATGTAACTAACCCACTCCTGCCCAACCTCTTCCGTCTTCTGGAAACCAATATGCAAAAAGGGTTGGGTTTATACAAACCTCACCTCAAAATGTACATTCCCAGATGGGATAGATTGCCGGGTGTTCCTGACAAATCAGGGCATTCCCAGGAAAAGGCCAGAATCTCCTAGAATCAGGAGTAGTGATGAGCGATTACGTCGACTATCGTCATCGGGTCGATAGTCGATATCGGCAATTATCAAGATGATTTCCGATAGTCGATAATAGATTATCGCCAATGACCATTAAAGTCTATGGGAGAGGAACAACACCTTCATTCTTACACCCAAACATCCACAACAGTCAAATGGATACCTGCAACATCTTAGGCAACACACTTATGTTATAAAAGTCACAGAAAAAAAGTCACACACCATTCACTATCCCTGTCTTGTATCACAGCCTGACCCTAAACCTGCATCACCCACAAATTAAAAAGTGCCAGAAGGCAGTATTACTTGAACCACCATTTTAGTTGAACTGCACATTGACTATCCCTGTCCTGGACCGCAGCATGACCCTTAAATCTACATGACCCACAGATTAAAAAGTGCCGGAAAAAGGAGTCTTTCAACCCCCATTTTAGTTGAACTGGACATTGACTATACCTGTCCAGGGCCATAGCATGAGCCCCAAACCTGCATGACCCCCAGATTTAAAAAGTGCCGGAAAAAGGAGTCTTTCAACCACCATTTTAGTTTCTCTGGACATTGACTATACCTGTCTTGGGCCACAGCCTGACAGTCCTGCAACCGACGATCAGCTGGCTTGCGTGTTGTCGCCAGCACTGGAAGGAGCACCTTCTCTCGTACCTCTACCTCCTACACCCCTCTTTGCTCGCTTACCACCTACATTTCGCTCCATGTTCAGAAAGATAAAAATTTAAGAAGGTATGGAAGGGACGCCAGAGCAGCAGACAAGATCCAGGATGACTTTTGACATGTGGAGAGATTACCTGGGCCTCAATGCCACCCTCCATGCCATCCTGAGGAGCAACCACGATGGTGCCAGCAGCCAAGGAGCATCTGCAGATCCTGGCACCTTAACCCCCAGGCCAGATACTTGCCAAGCCAGCTCCAGCAAAAGATGTCTACCACAGAGACAAGAGGGACAGAAGTCACCCCCTGCCACCTGGAGCCCCAGGACCCAAACCCAGCGACCCTGACCCCTCCAAGGGGGACTCTGACTTTACCCACTGCTCCTTCTGCAAGCACAATGGGGAGGCCCGCAGCTTCTACACTGCCCACAGCCTGAAGGACTTGACTGGCAAGGTGGTGTGCCCAATTCTGAGCAGGTACACCTGCCCCCAGTGTGGGGCATCAGGGGACCAGGCCCACACCAGGAGATTCTGCCCTCTGACCAAGGACACCTACACCTCAGTGTACCAGACCCCAGCCAGGATCCCTGAGGCCAAGAAGACCAAGTAGATGGCACTGTGATGGGGGCACATGGGTCCAGGATGTGTCTACCCCCAGGAACCCACATGGCATTCAGTGGGCACTGGACTGTGGCTGCTTTAACCCTTGTGGTTGCTGGTTTGCACTTTTTCATGTTATGTAAAGTTTTATAAGATTTTATTCTGTCATATATTGTTATTTATTCGGGCACCATGCCGCCGGGCGGTGCCCACTTGTATTATTATATCTGTTCTGTTGAAGTAAAGTCACTCATGTTAAAAAAAAAAAAAAAAAGACGGTATGGAAGAGTTTTTGACAGTCTTTTATCAAAAGACGGCAAATCACAGCTATTCTTAAATCCCTCTAATTTTCTACAGCCAACTAGGATTAGAAACTGAAATGTTTCTAGCGAATACCTGTGAAATGCGGTCTGGTGGAAGAACCGTAAGACAAAATCAACAATGTTCTTCCTTCAGTCCCAGGGATTTACAACTGCCCAATAGGTCTAGGAATTGATCGTTTTCAACAAACTATCATACAAGTGCGCTATCTGCGCCAAACTGAGATTCAACGAGCGCAATTAAACTATTTAGAAGTTACACGGATGAGAAATTGCGTTTTTTTGCAGCAATGACAAACGAGAACAGTTGCTAGAAAATGTTTTTCTATCAGAATTGTCGTACAACGTGGCTATTTGAAAAAAAACTATGGCCGCACCACGTGCAATACAGCTATTTAAAAGTTATACGGATAACAAACGGTGGTTTTTGCACCAATGAAATACACCAACAGTTACTACAAAATTTCTGTATTCAAATTTAAGCACAAGGTGGCTCTTTGAACATAACTGGGCCGCACCTAAGTAAAAAAAACACCTATTTGAAATGTATACAGATAATAAAAGGTGGGTTTTGCACCTATGAAATACACCTGCAATTACTAGCAAATTTCTGTATCCTAATGTAAGTACAAGGTGGGTCTTTGAACAAAAATGGCCTGCGCCAAAGTGAAAAAAACCTAATTAAATTGTGTATGGATAATAAAAGGTGGTTTTTGCACCTATGAAATACAACAGCAATTTCTAGCAATTTTCTGTATGGTAATGTCAAGATGATAAAATCAGGTGTGGAAATTATATTTGTTCCACTCCTTATCCAATTAAATGCCTCCTCCAAATTATATTATTATTATTATTGTTGCCGGCAGCCAGAGCTCGAGAAACATGACCGATACCTTCCGTTCAGGACATGAATCTGATTTAATCACAGTAAATTACATTCCAATAGAACTTTTTTAATCACATGACTATTTTATCACTACATGATTGGTTAATTGGCGGTCGCTAAGAGACAAGTTATAAATTTGCATGTACGTATGAAGCATTAGCTGATATGACACATTCGCAAACTCTCCTCTGTATTATATGGGGGGAGGAGGAAGGCCTTGAATCTGGCTTCTAGCAGACACTGCATCTGTCTCAAGGAAAGCTGTGTGAGAGATATATGATACTTCGATAAGGATGTATAGCAGTAGAAGCAGTTTAAAAAACAATCTGATGAGCTTAACAAGAATGTAATGATGAAACAGACTTTTGATATTTTTTCCTTAAATTACCAACTTGACAGTAATATAAGTACAAGATGGGTCTTTCAACCAAAATGGCCTGCGCCAAAGTGAAAAAAACCTAATTATATTGTGTACGGATAATAAAAGGTGGTTTTTGCACCTATGAAATACAACACAGCAATTACTAGCAAATTTCTGTATGGTAATATAAGTACAAGATGGGTCTTTCAACAAAAATGGCCTGCGCCAAAGTGAAAAAAACCTAATTATATTGTGTGCGGATAATAAAAGGTTGTTTTTGCACATATGAAATACACCTGCAGTGACTAGAAAAGTTCTGTATCCTGTTGTAAGTACAAAGTGGGTCTTTGAACAAAACTGGGCTGCACAAAAGTGAAAAAAAAAACCTAATTAAATCGTGTACGGATAAAAAAGGTGGGTTTGCACCTATCAAATACACCTGCAGTTACTAGAAAAGTTCTGTATCCTAATATAAGTACAGGCTGCACAAAGTACAAGGTACTATTTCACCAAAAACTGGCTAATGGGGCATATTATTGGCTAAGCGGGCATATTACATGGCTAAGGGGGCATATTAATGGCTAAGGGAGGCATATTACTGGCTGAGGGGGGGCATATTACTGGCTAAGGGGGCATATTACCTGGCTAAGGGGGCATGTTACTGGCTAAGGGGGGGCATACTCCCTGGCTAAGGGGGGCATATTACCTGGCAATGGGGACAGTAACCTGGCTAAATGAGGCATATTACTGGCTAAGGGGGCAGTAACCTGGCTACAGGGGGCTAATAACCTGGCTACAAGGGGCATATTACTGGCTACAGGGGGCAGTAACCTGGCTACAGGGGCTAATAACCTGGCTAGAGGAGGCAGCAACCTGGCTACAGTGGGCTACTACCTGGCTACAGGGGGCAAATATTTACCTACAAGGGGGTAATTATTACCATTTGGGGCACTATAGATGGGGCGTTTGTATAGAGATAGGAATTTGTAGAGAAATGCTGATAAAATGAGGCGTCCAAGATGTTTGTTTTGTAAATTCTACAGTGAAGAGTTGTGGACAGGAGAAGATGTCATGGCGTCTGGGACAGATGGAGAAGAAGAAGGGAAATAGAACAACTCTTCAGAGACGTCTCCTGTGAGTTACTAAATGTAACTGCAGCGTAATCACTTATATTTCTGCTGAGCCTACATACAACTAGTATCTACCACTATATGGTCACTGTATGGTGGTGGTATATGTACCACTGATATCACATGGGGGGGGTCGCGTTTGGTCAGGGTCTGGCAGTATTATTTGAACCTTAATTAGTAATAGCTTTGGGTCTTGGTTTTGTAGGAGTGTTTTTAGTAACTGATTCGTCTGGTATATTAGCTCCATGTATAGGTGGATTATTTGTTGACTTATTTGTTAGGTATTACACTGTCATATATAGGTGAGAGGTTTTGAAAAAGCAAATTTGTCAGCTGATTTTCATTGTACAGTGACTGCTGAGGAGATGGACGGGATCTGTGTGGAATGTGCAGAAACTTAGTGACAGGAACAGAAGTTGTTTCTCTGTAAAAATACATCCGCAGCTCACAATGTGGCTTGAAAAATGGCGTGTGCACCTAGCCCTAATCAGAAAAACTTAAGGGCCCGAGCCCCAGATGTTTTGGGACCCTAGCAACGCCCCTGGAGTGCAGACACACTCAGGGGTGTTACTAGGGAAAGGGCTAAAATCTCCTGGTTTTCTTGTTACAAAGCTTAGAAAGTGTGGTTTATGGACAGTATTCTCCTGCAGCTCACAGCTCTCTTTGTCAGGGCAATGCCACACCCTGTTTGTCAGTTCAGTAGCAACAGGTTTTTGAATGGGCCACTACACTCAAGTGCACACTCGACTAGCGCAGTAGATACTTCATGCAGGAAACCCGTCTGTTTCTTGTGAACATAGAAACTCTCCCACAAAATAGTCACTTAACTTCACAACTGCCAATTGCTGCCACTTACAGGGCTCCCTATGCTAACCCTTCCTAACCTTCTAATAGCAGCACTGAGCACAAAATAAGAATTCCTTAGTGCCATGGCACCAACTGCATAGAAACTACAGAAAAAAAATTCACATTTTACTTAATATAAGTGTTACTGGTATAGTTCACAGGATTAGTATAACTCAAATACCTCCAGCAAATATCAGCACATGCTTAAAGGGCTATTCCCAGTTTATCGCTTTTTTTAGGCAAAGGTAAATAAAGACTATTATCAAATACATTGGTGTTCTGATTTTGCTTCTGTTCAGCATTGGGAGCAGATCTTATCTCCTGTTCTAGCACACAAGCTTCCCTAGTTACCGGCCACCTCTATCAGTGCTAACAAACTTGCTCTGCTCTGCTCCTTATGTTGAAAGACAGGTGCTTGTTTACATTATTTGCTGTCAAGTTTTAACCCATTAGAGCTCTGCAGCTTTGTGTACTACAGTTTACAAACCTCCAACAGTCATGTCACTGTAACAGGATCAGTTAGGAATAGCAGATATCATACGCCAATCACTGCTATAGACCAAGTCACAGTCTGACAAGGAAGTGTAAATCTGCAGCTGTATGTAGCTCTGTAAAACAGTATAGTGGGACAACCCATTTAAGCCTGACAACACAAAATCATATAAATTGTTTACATTCTAGCAAAATGTGGTATAGAAAAGGGGCATCACACAGTTGGCATGGGGATTTATATACTTTTAACCGACCATATGTAAAGATTCAACTTGTAGTTACACGACCGTAATGTTAAAGTGGTTGTCTCACTACAAGGATTGCTTTTTATGTTAAAGATCTTGCAAAAACAAGTCACTTTACAATATGTTTCCATTAATATTTTCCTACATATTCCTAGATATCCCCTCTTGTATGGGCTGCAACAGCTTCTCAGGTCGCTATAGTTACAGACCTGTTCAATTGAGAGGCTGCCAGCACTGGTTGCTATAGCTACAGACCTGTTCGATCTCTCCTGATAAGCTGCCAGCACTAGTTGCTATAGCTACAGACCTGGTGTCCTCAGCAGCTCGTCACTGCAGACCAGTAGAAGCCAGTAAACATGCCACTAAATTCAAAAATGAAACTGAGAAAACAGGACAGAGGTAAGATAAATCAATGTAGTGAGACAACCCCTTTAAGGCTATAAGAAGGCCTCCACCTATGTGTCAATTATAATACTGGTGTCTTCTCATGTGGCAGATGGGCCTTTTGCGCCACCCACGGCCCTGGAGATGCCTGCTACCTCAGCAACCCCTTCAGCTATACCCCTGAGTAGATGTCTATGTTATTCACTTTGAGATGCAATTGAGACATTATAATACTTGTCAAATTAAATCTTTGACTATGCAGTAAACATTTCTGCAGTTTTTCTGTATTATATTATTATTATTATTATTATTGTTGCTGCTGTTATTATATCTAATTTATTCACCAATAAAGAAGCAAAATCCAAAAATATAACCACACAATAGAAAACAGGCCTTTCTTCTAAACCATACAAAAGCTGAAGGAGACACAGAGCACAAAGTAGGTGTTTTTGCTTTTATACAATGGATGAATCAGAGTTTTTTATACGTCTTTTATTATGTTTGTTCCATAATAAGCACCTAGCTGTACAGGAGCTTTACTTGTTCCTGCAGTCAAACAGGTTGCAATGTCTATAAGTGCCGTCCCAATTCGTCTGATGCTGCCAGGCACAATCACAGCCTCAGCAACTTTTATAAATTGATGCATCAGGGATGGGGTTTCTGTTCAGATGACCCATGGGGAAAGGGCAAACCTGAAAGGAGGGATTAGGAACTGCACAGAACAGCTTTGATTAAATCAGTTGAGTGCTCAAAATCAGGCTTATATTTATGCTTATATTTTCTCTTCACCATTAACACAACAGAGTTGTTCAAATCCATTAGAAAGTAGCCACGGCATGCAGAAAAATACAGTCAGGTTAATGTGTGCCAGGAAACGGAGACAGGGCACAGCAAAGTGATTGTGGCAAATGACGGCCATACTCCCTGCTAGCTTTGTTTTCTCAAGATCGTTCTATACTTCATTTGGAATCAAAATCCACCACAACAAACATTATTAAAAAGGTAAAAATGATGATAAAAAATTATTACTGTATATACTCGAGTATAAGCCGACCCGAATATAAGCCCAGGCACCTACTTTTGCCACAAAAAAATGGGAAAGCTTATTGACTCGAGAATAAGCCTAGGTTGGAAAATGCAGCGGCTACTTGTAAATTTCAAAAATAAAAACGAATACCAATAAAATTACATAGGCAGGTATAGGCAGTTTAATGTCACCCATAGGCAGGTATAGGCAGATATATGTCTCCATAGGCAGGTTATAGGAAGTTTAATGTCCCCATAGGCAGGTTATAGGCAGTTTAATGTCCCCCATAGGCAGGTTACAGGCAGTTATATGTCTCCATAGGCAGGTAATAGGCCGTTTAATGTCCCTATAGGCAGGTAATAGGCAGGTATATGTCTACATAGGCAGGTAATAGGCAGATAATTAATGTCTCCATAGGCAGGTAATAGGCCGTTTAATGTCCCTATAGGCAGGTAATAGGCAGTATATGTCCAGTAGGCAGGTAAGGCAGTATATAGGCAGTTAATGTCCCCCTAGCAGGTTACAGGCGTTTAATGTCCCATAGGCAGGTATAGGCCGTTAATGTCCTATAGGCATAATAGGCAGTATTGTCCCATGGCAGGTAAGAGGCATTTTATAGGAGGTTTAATGTCCCCATAGGCAGGTTATAGGCAGGTATATGTCCCTATAGGCAGGTAATAGGCAGGTATATGTCCCCATAGGCAGGTTATAGGCAGGTATATGTCCTCATAGTCAGGTTATAGGCAGGTATATGTCCCCATAGTCAGGTTATAGGCAGGTATATGTCTCTATAGGCAGGGTTTAAAAAAAAAATACAAGCACTTACCTCACTCCCTCGCTGCTCCGACTCCCGGGCGCACCGTCTTCTGGCACAAGCCTGCGGTCGTTCGGAGTGCACTGCTGAGCAGGGAGCACCCGCTCTCTGCTTCGCAGTGGTATCTTCACCTGTATTCGCTCTCAGAGGAGTCGCATACAGGTGAAGAGATCTCCAACAGCACCGGGCCACGGCAGCGCCCAGGCCACGGCAGCGCCCGGAAGCTGTCGGCTTACTCGGGATTCTGCTGTATGAGCTCCCTGAGGAGTCGCATATAGTAGAAGTGTCCCCGCCAGCGCCCGAGCACCGACAGTGACTCGAGTATAAGCCGAGTAGGGATTTTTCAGCACATTTTTGTGCTGAAAAACTCAGCTTATACTCGAGTATATACGGTACTTCAAATAGCTCAGCAGGATCCTCTGACTATGTATATATATATACAGTTGAAACCAGAAGTTTACATACACTATATAAAAAGACACATCTGCATGTTTTTCTCACTCTCTGACATGAAATCAGAATAAACCTTCCCTGTTTTAGGTCAATTAAGAACCAAAATTATTTATATTTGCCAAATGCCAGAATAAGAGAGAATTTTAAGGCATTTTTATTACTTTCTGCAAAGTCAAAAGTTTTCATACATTTTTATTAGTATTTGGTAGCATTGCCCTTCAAGTGTATGACTTGGGTCAAACATTTTGGATATCCTTCCACAAGCTTCTCACAATAGTTGGTAGGAATTTTGGCCCATTCCTCCTGACAGAACTGGTGTAACTGAGCCATGTTTGTAGGTCGCCTTGCTCACACCTGGATTTTCAGCTTTGCCCATAAATATTCAATAGGATTGAGATCAGGGCTTTGTGATGGTCACTCCAAAACATTGACTTGGTTATCCTTAAGCCATTTTGTAACCAGGTTGGCAGTAGCTTCGGGTCATTATCCATTTGGAAGACCCATTTAATAATAATAATAATAATAATCTTTATTTCTATAGCGCCAACATATTCCGCAGCACTTTACAAATTCAAGGGTAAACATACAGTCATTACACATTAAAAGTACTTACAAATGAGACAAGGTGTGAGGGCCCTGCTCGTGAGAGCTTACAATCTATTAGGGTGTATGGGTGAAACATACGGTAAGAAGTGCCAAGTTTACAATGGTCCGGCCATGTTTCATAAATAGGGGTGGTTTACATGAAAAATGGATGAACCTGCCACCCAGACTGTACATCTATATACAGATAAGTGCCTGTGAGTGCCCAAGTGCAGGGAGTGACAGATGTGTGTGATAGCAGTTAGGGATCTTGGTGGGCCAGACCGAGAAGATGTATTTTCAGGGCCCTCTTAAAACTGTGAGGGTTGTGAATGTGCCTGATCGCCCGCGGTAGCATATTCCAGAGAATTGGTGCCGACGTTGTGAAATCTTGTAGGCGGGCATGGGAGGTTCGGATGATTGAGGAATGTAGTTGATATCATCACAGAGCGGGGAGGG
>JAODAL010077278.1:0-13324 GCA_025379985.1 Phyllomedusa bahiana | reverse complement strand
CTGTCGGGCCTTGTGGATTCGACGGAGAAAAAAAGCTCCGGCCCGGGCATCTGTGCCCGTCCCTATTCCGTCGCTGGCCGGGGGCCCTGATGTTTCAGAGTCCCCAAAACAAATCGTTCCAGAACTAAGATCACCCCAATGTAAAGGGCTGACAAGGGCATTGTCCGCAAGACCATTTTGGTGGTTTTTTCCCAAAACCTGCGGGGGGATGGTCCCAGAGCTTTTTTCACCTGCCCCCCACTTTTGGTGGCTCAACCCGAGGTCGCAACCGCTCTTGTCAGGCCATGCTTCACTTCGTATGGGGAAAATGGCTTTGCGTTGTCCCACAATCGTGGGGGGCATGTGGAGGGTGGAATTCCAAGCTGTTGCCACGTCAACAATGGACAGTTGATGGGGAGGCCGAGCAGACGTTTGCAACGCAGCCCAGGGGGGGACAAAAGCGGGAGGGCGAAGGGGGGGGAAAGGAAAAATCAGACCTCAAACCCTTTTTCTTCAGCAGACAGTCCAGACCCGGGTAGGCTTTAAAATTTTATGGACGACGAGGTTATGCATGTGCCAGGAAAGGGTTTTTTCCCCCGGGCCAAACCGATTTTTAAGGGGGGCCCCAGCAGATTTCCCCCGTTATCGCATCCCAAACCTTTGCTGGCCAAGGTTCTTGCCCACCCAGCCAGCCCCTCGGGTTCGTTGGGGAGAGTGCCCAAACAGTTTCCGGGACCTGTGTTTTGGGAGGGTTTCCAAAAGACGGGATTAATTTCAACACGGCCGGGTTTCTCTGGGCACGTGTGCCCCAAAAAGGGGTTTTGGGGGGAAAAGAGCCCTGCCCCCCATCCCTTCGGTTTTGAAGAGCGTGCCCCGAGCCTGGAGCCACCGTCACCCCCGAGAATCCCCCCAAAGCTCACCCGGGTAAAGCTTTTCCCCAGGTATAGTGGCCTTGGCCGTGCTTACTGGGTCCATGTGTGGGTTTGGTGAGATGGTTTTTTCCGGACCCCAAGATGAAAAACCAATGCGTTTGGATTTTTAGAGGGGAAAAAACCGGGGGCGGGCCCAGGGCAGGGCGGCTTTTTTTGGCAAAGAAATGCTTGCTGGGGCCACCCGGGTTTTTGGGGGCCCAGGAAAAAAAACACGAAATCTAAAAATGTTTACAGATAAAAAAAAGGTTTTTTTGGCCCCTATAAATTTCCCCCCTTTTTGGGTAAAACTACAAAAATTGCTGTTTTTAAAAAATTTTAAACTGAAAGGGGGCCCTTATCAACAAAGCTGACCTGGCCCAAAGTGAAAAAAAAAACGTTCTGAAATGTATACGGAAAAAAAAAGGTATTTTGGACCTTCAATTCCCCTGGGGTGACTAAAAAAATTGCTGTATTAAAAATTTAACTGAAGGGGCTCTTCAACAAAGCTGGTGCGAAGTGAAAAAACAGTATCTGAAATGTATAAGAAAAATAAAAAAAAATTTTTTTTTGGCCCCTTCAATTCACTGGGGGGGGGGGTGACTGCAAAATTGCTATATTCAAATTTTACTGCAAGGTGGTTTCTATAACAAAGCGGGGTGCCCCAAGTGAAAAAAAACTGTTCTGAAAGTATAGGGGATAATAAAAGGTATTTTTGGAACCTTAAAATGTGGTGACTAAAAAATTTGTATTTCAAATTAAAATGAAGGTGGCTCTATCAACAAAGTGGCCTGCCCCAAATAAAAAAAAATGATCTGAAATGTATACGGATTAAAAGGTATTTTTGGCCCCTACAACTTGGGGTGATACAAAAATTGCGGGGATTCAAATTAAAAACTGAAAAAAGGGGCTTTAAAAAAAGGGGAGGGGAAAAATTTGAAAAAGAACCCTATTAAAATGTTACGGATAATAAAGGGGGTTTTTGCACTAAAAAAATAGCCCTGCGTTATTAAAATCTCGAGCCTGCCGACCTGTTGGCCTACTTTGATACAAGTTACTCTTATAATTCGGTACCTTGCTGGCTGGTCCCACCGCAAGCAGTCGGCCGGGGGGGGACCTGGTGGACTCCGCCCAGCAAGTCCATCCCTCTTTGCAGGGGCTTGGGTGAAAAAGGACTACTTAGATCCGCGTCTGGCGTGGCTATTGGCATCGTTGTTTTGGTCCAGTGGTCCATTCCCGTGTCCGTGACAACATAAGCTGGAATGATTATTCACCCCTTTCCTGGCGGTGCCAAATAAGCTTGTCCGCATGAAAGGGCCTGAGAAAATGGCGGGTGTCACGCATGAGCTCCTGGCTGACATTAAAATTACCAGGGGTGTATTCTGTCCCTTGGTCATCAATAAACCATTAATACCCTTTTTCGTTCAAAAGGTCATTACAACATTTGTAGGGGGGAATTCCAATGTTTGGAAATGTCAATTCGCCTAGTTGGGGGGGCGATGTCCCCGTGTAGTTAAAGAGTGGTGTTTTTGGTGGTGTAAAATGGTTTAAAGTGCATGCAAAGTTTTCCTGGCCTTTTTAGAATGTCTTGCAGAGGGTGAAAGGGACTTAAACAATGATTGGATTTCCCCCGGGGGTTTGAATTGGGGTTCCCCCCAGGGGAATCTCTGCCATTTGGGAAATTCAAAAATCTTTAAAGGGCCCTTTTCTCTGTTCAATAATTTCCCCCCTGTTAAAATATTTTTCATTCTTTAAATTTTCCCACTTTCAATAATTTCCCCCTTTTAAATATATTTATTCCCTGTTTATTTTTCCCCCGTTAAATTAATTTCCCCTGTTAATATATTTTTTCAGTTCATCAATTTTCCCGTTAAAAAAATTTCCCCCTGTTAATTTTATTTATTCCTGTTTTCAATTACCCCCTGTTAAAAAAAATTTCCCCCTGTTTTTTAATTTATTCTGTTCAAAAAATTTCCCCTTTTAAAATATTTATTTTTGTTCATCAATTTCCCCCCTGTTCAAAATTTTCCCCTGTTAATATATTTTTTCCCTGTTCTCAATTTCCCCTTTTAAATTTAATTTTCCCCCCTGTTAATATATTTATTCCCTGTTAAATCAATTTCCCCCCTGTTAAATAATTTCCCCTGTTAATTTATTTTTCCTGTTCTCAATTTTCCCTGTTAATAATTTCCCCGTTTAAATATATTTATTTTGTTCATCAATTCCCCCCTGTTAAAAATTTCCCCCTTTTGATTTTTATTCTGTTTAAATTTCCCCCTGTTAATATATTTTTTCCCTGTTCTAAAATTTCCCCCGTTTTTAATTTTTCCCCTTTAATTATTTATTCCGGGGTTTCATCAATTTCCCCTTTTCATCAGTTCCTGTTTTGCCGTGTAACCAACCTTTCTGCACGTTACCTGCCTTGAATCCCCGCGCCTGCCTGCCCTTTTGGGCCAAAAATTTGTTACAAGTTTGTCTTATGTTTCGGTACCGGGATGCGCTCGGCTGCCCCCGCAAGCTGGGTCAGCCGGGATGAACCTGGTAGGACTCCCGCCGCAGAAAGTCCATCCTCCCTTGTGGTAGCTTGGTGAAAACCGGGACCTACTTTTTTACCCCGCCCCTGGGTGGCCGCTGCCCCTTTGCGGTGGCCCCTGAGGACCCCACAAACCCATGTCGTTACAAGGGGCAAAAGTAAAAGTCAATTTTCCGGGCCCAGTTCTTTAAATGGTGCAGAGTCCCCGGGAAAAGGGGGGATGCAGTACCACCAATTGGACGGGTAGGTCAGCTTCTGCACCTAGGGATGGTAGGTTCTGCTGTCTTTGGAATCTCTGGTGAAGACTGCTGGCCCCTGGTGCCGAGGAGGGAGTTTTGGGACTGGTAAAGATGAATGCAGGGAGTTTTTTCTTCGGCAGAGGTGGTGAGGCCCTTGATGCCTGAAAATGGGAGGCGTCCCACTGGGTGTACAGCTGTTGGGACAGGATGGACCCCCCATTGGAAATGTTGGTGACATAAAGATGTTGATGCAGGGTCATGGTCCCAACGTTAGGTCCCTGGTCACGCTTTACTTTTTGCCCACAGATTTTACATATAGTTATTTTAAAACCCCCCCTTGGTGTTGTCAAAACTGGACCCGCCAGTAGGTGTTTTACCCCCAAAGGCTGCACTGTGAGTTACTCCCCGGCCCCCGGTGGTCCCTGTGCCTTATTTCTGGGACTGCAAAGGGGGTGGTCTAAATGGGCTTTTGGGCCCCCCCCAACCTCCATTGCTGCCCCCTGCTGCTCCCGGCCAAAGAGGTGCGCTCTCTTCCCCCTATGATAATGTTAACCCTTGTACACTTTTGGGGTTGGGTCAGTGTTAGCATCACTTGGTTTTAAAAACCCCAGTTTTTGATACCCCCAACTTTCCCTCCCCGGGCCCAAGACAAAAAACTCTCTACTGTCCAAGATCCAGATTGTTGTCGTAAAAAGCCTCCTTTTCTCCTCATCTCCTAAAACTTAATGTAGGATAAAGGGAAACTTCCAGGGCCGGGCAATGAATTTTTCGAGGGTAGGCGGGGCCCCGTAGGGTGCCACTTCATCCCGGGAGAAAAAGGGGGGAAAAGGAGGGATGGAGTGGACTGAATTTTCCATTTGGGGGCACTTTTGCCCTTTTTTAACTAGGGGGACCAGAAATAAATTGTCCCAGCTTGCCTGTTTTCCGGCTCCCTTTTGCGATCGGTACATCGATTAGTGTTTGCCCGTCACGCCGTCTCCCCAACGGTGTCGCTGAAAAAAGCCTGACCCCCTGCAACATAACCCCCCATTGCAAATTCCTCATCATATTTTTCCCGTTTTGCAAGAAGCAGGGAGTCTTCCCCCCCTCTTTGTGCCCCCTCTCCTCAAATCTTGGTCATCATTATGTGGCGCAGAGGCCACCAATAGTAGTGGGAAGCGAAGGGGCGAGGTGGGTTGAGGACGGTGGAGCCCCCCCCTGCTCCGGGGCCGCAACAAGGGGTTGGGTGTGACAAAGCACCCACTCTTGGCGGGGTTGTTGATGTATTGGGGGGAAGTGTATGACCTGTGTGTGGTCAAAACATGGCCGGTGATGACACCCAATGCTGTGGCTCGGGGGTGACCTGCTGTGACGCCCCCTTCTGTGTTTCGTTTTGTGGGGGCTTCGGTAACCCGCTACTGTGTTCTTTTGACGTATGGGGGGGACGTACCCCCCAGCTTGTTTTTTTCCAGCTGTCGCTGCCGACTTTGTACGTAATTCCCGCTTCAGTTTTTTGGGGCAGTTTTTTTCCCTCTTAAGTGCCCAGGGGGAATTTTATAGTGAAGCATTTAAAAGCAGCGGCAGTCATTGCGTGTCATACTAAAACACAACATTGTATGAAAACCCAAAAAGCTCCCTCTGCATATTTAAACATCAATAAAAAAAAAAAATGGACCCCGGGGCACGTGCAGAAAAAAATTTATTTCTGATGAAACGGGGCTCTTCGCGAAAGGTATTATTCTGTTGTTTTGTTTTTTAATTTTGTGGAGTAAAATCTTGCATTTTTAAATTAATTTTTTTTTAATTTAATAGCCTTTTGCTGGGCTTTTTATTCTGCCGTGCGCGGGTCCATTTTTTCTTTTTTATTGGGGTCTATCCCCCACCGGGCATCGGGCGGAACTCGTGACCCGCAGCTGCCCTACTAAGGGCTCGGTATATAAATTTTCCCCGCAAGCCCAAAAATGAGTGTTGTGCCTCTATATTTTAAGCAAACACCTAAATGAGAATCCAATTGTTTTAATACCAAAAATGTTATAACAGTATAACTCTATTGTGCGCCCCCTCTTTTTTCCTTTTTTTTGCATGCTATTTAAGCATGGGACATGTTCTACAGACCCTGCGGCTTGTGCAGCTGGAAATTTTGTGTTTTTTAACGCGATTCGTCCCGAAGTAATTCGGACCCGAAACATATTTGTCGGGAAAATCGGTGAAGTAGCGAAAACGAATTTTTAGAAATTCGCCCATTCCCCCTTTTAAACCCTCTTCTTTGCTATTCAAAATAAACCTGTGCAGGACATTGCTCTTGAGTAAACTGAAAGCTGGGAACCGTCCTAAATGGAAATAAAACAGCAAACACCAGCCCCTCTGTCTCAAATGAGAAAGCCACTGCTTTCTGTCAATAATATTTCTGTCAATGATCTCCAAGACTACTGAGGGGAACATCTGGCAATATAGGTAAACTCTGAAAGCAGTGCTGGACTGAGGTGTCTGTGGCCCCCCAGTAAGGTTGATTCTTGGGACCCACCAATGGAGTTGATTCTTGGGGCCCATTCTACACCTACTCTGCATGACTGCACATGCCTCTTGTTTTCTGTCTCTCTTTCTCTTTTTCCCTGAAAAGCAGCCCCAGATATGCACTTCTCAGCAGCCCACCATGACCTGGGTAGACTGTTAATTTCCCTTGCTCCCTTGTGGGCCAATCCAAGGCTGATTACATAGAGCATACTGTTATCTCTGAATATTAAATATAAGTTTCATACTCATTTACATGGGCCACATGTATGAAAACTGTCTTGGTCAAAAACTCCCTTTTTTTCCAATAGCATCTAATCAGAGTGCCCCTCTCATTTTCCCAGAGCACTATATTAAATGAGAGGGGCACTCTGATTGGTTGCTATGGGCAACAAAGTGAGTTTTAGACCTAGACAGTTTTCATACATGTAACCCTTAGTGTTCATTTGCTCCTATTTGCATAGGTGATATACATATATATATATATATATATATATTATATATTTATATATATATATATATATATATATATATATATATAATATATATATATATATATATATATATATGTATATATATTATATATTATATATAGTCTATATATATATATATATATATATATTCTTTAGAAATGTCATGGGGAGCAGCATAAGTTGGATCTAGTGTTCCTGATTTCAGTCTTTGTTTTGGTGGCAACACTAGGCTTATGTTTGCCGTTTGCTTTCAGAGGACATTGTAAGGGTGTCTGAGAAAGGCATGCAAAGAAAAGATGCTTTTCAATAAAGGATCCATTGAATGAGCTATGCATACTTAAGAAGCAGACATTAGGTAGCCACATAGTTATGGCACGGTTGGTATGGTAGGCAGCAGAACGTTTCAATAATGTGAATATGTTTTATTAAGGTGAAGATTTTAAAATATAAATTATTTCCTCCTTACAAATATTTCACTGTGTGTAATTTTTCAATATACAATAAATATGCAATTTTTTTGTCATATCTGTTTTACATAACCATTTATAATCTAGTTTAAATATTTAAAGGAATTATTGTTAATTTTTGGTTTAGTGAAAAGAAATACAATTTTGTATTACATATTTCTTTATCAATTTTAAGATAATTGTCTGCAGTAACTTAATATTAACCAGTATTATGTATCTATAGTGGATATAAGTCTGTTCTAGTCAATTCAATTCAGTAACAGTATGCGCACCTGAGCCATGAGCCTGTCACATAATAATAGACAGATTTGTATCCATAAGAAGTAAAGAATGAAAGTTTCACTTTAACGGGGTGTTCCACAAGTACTAAAATAGAGGAACATTAACCTGTTTCTGACTGGGCCATTAACCCTCCTTGCTGACCAGGCTTATTTTTATTTTATTTAGCTCATGCAAGTTTGAACATTATAAAGTGTTTTTGCGCTTTCTTATTCTATTTTTATTCACCTTCTTTTCCAAGCTATGCAAGGCTTTATATGTATTTAATTTTATGTTATGTATATTTTATAACATCAGGGAAAATGGAACAAAAAAATAGAAAAAAAATCAGTTTTTCACAATTCTCCATCTATATTTTTTTAAACAGCAAAAAAATTGCACAAAAGTAAGCTTTGTAGTGGTGTAATTTTTCTATTATTGATGCTTATATAAGAGTTAGGCTTATCAGGGGCAGGATTAAAAATTGTGGTTTGGGCTGTCAGGATTTTCTTAGTAGTTTTATTGTGTTCATTTTTTTTATTTTGTTAGTTTACAAATTATGCCCTTATAAAGTCACCAGCATTTAGCATTTTTGGAACACCTGAAAAACAGGAACATGTATTGATAATTTATTTATTCATTCTACAAATTAACTATTTTTTCAGAAACAGGAATGCCCCATAACAGTGCTCCTCCAGTCCAAAGTGATTATTTCATACTGACTTAAAATGTATATTGTCTATTTCTTCTGTTTTTTTCTTCAAACCTGTCAATGCTAAGTGAAGATCAAGAAGTGCATATTAAACTTGGTATCTCATGGGGCTGTAGTCTAATGTATCATCTCTTTCCCTAAATGTCTTTGGAAGCTGGTGTGACTGTCCAGGAATACCTAAAGACTTATTGTATACCAAGCAGTGGAGAGAGACATATAATTCTGACACAGAGCCTGGCACAAAAGCACTTAAAACATGTTTTACACAAAATTTTAACAAGCATATCATTTTCTCTGCACCCTATAACACACCTCATGTTCTTACTGGAAGTCAACTGTAATGTAACATTTCTGTGAGTAAACAAGATAATCATAGCCTCTGGTGGAGTACAATATAATCCATATAGACATACTGTACTCAAACACTGTTTTAGTCTGATATACCGATGCAACCTGCCAACTGATTTTCAAGGTCTTTAGTGTGCACTTCATTCACACTTACAGAGCAACCCGCAGACAAGATAAGTGTTTGGCATACTCCTATCTCCACAAAGCACATTTTAAGTCATACTTCCAATCCCTCGTCTTACTTTTCTATCCTTTGAAGTCCACAGTGTCAGGCTCTGTCACCAATTCTCTATGCAAGTTACAATCCTTTCAACATGCTCCTGACTCAGCCAATCTTTTCCCTTATCACTTTAATGCTTGGCTCCCACACTTCTTTTGCTGTAAAATACATACATTTAGTGTGGATCACTTCATCCTTACCGTATATGAACACCATCCCTTTCAGCTTCTAAGCTCCCTTCCCTACTGTAACTCATCACCTGCTAAAACTAAGGCTGTTTAATCTGGTGTTTCCCGGATTCTGTTTTACATCTAACTCTCAACTTCCTCTTGCCTGAATTATATTATATTATCACCTTTGACTCCCTTCTCAAAACATTCCTATTATACACAGAGGAGTTTTCATTTAATTATGCAATCTTTCAAACAACTTTCATATAGGGATACTCGCATCTCATAAGTGATGGCATATTACCAGAATCTCTAGAATAAAAGGGCATAGCGCTAATTAAGCTTTGCACCAATCAAATGTTTTTCTTGCACAGAGGCACTTCAGCATGGCTTCATTTATTTGACATTTTACCTCTCTTTTTCTGAATTTGACCCTCAGTCCACTTACCCTCCAATCCCATTATCCAACATCTTGTCTGTGTATTGCTACTAGTGATGAGCGAACAGTAAAATGTTCGAGTCGAATTTCGAACATTATGGTGTGCGGTTCGAGGTTCGAGTTCAACTCGAACCCCATAAAAGTCAATGGGGGAAGATATTTGGGTTAATTTTTATACCTACATTACCATTCAAAAGTTTGGGGTCACCCAGACATTTTTGCATTTTCCCTGAAAACTCATACTTTTATTTATCAAATGATTTCCAAAATGAATAGGAATATAGTTCAGACATTGACAAGGTTAGAAATAGTGATTAGTTATTTTTAAGATAATTTGGACCCCCACAAGGACAGAATAGCCCCTTTGAGGCTACTTTCCATTTCAGATATCGCCTTGTAACGTGGGGCATGGACTTGGATCTGATTTATTAACCGAAAACTGAACTGATGCAGCTTCTATTGGCAGACACAGATGAGAGAGAAAGGCGCCATCACTCTTCTGAACATCTATCCGGGTAAGTAGAGTTTATACTTTGCTTATCCGAGCAGATCTTTTGTCTAGTGCTGCTGTACTATGTTCATCGGTTAATTGTTAGGTCACGCTGACAGGCAGGTGGGGTATTTTATGTTTTATGTGTATTGAATGTTTTGGAACTGATTGAAAGCAGAGCTGGGAAGCAGGGTGTTTAAGGCAGCTGAGAACAGAGCATAAAGCTGAGAGGCCCAGCTCTTAGGTTTATGAGAATCTCCCCTGGGAATATAACAGGGGAGTTCTAAGTCTCTGCGGTGGAGCGGTGGACTGGTCAGCTGGTTGGGAAAAAAAAAGTCTCATTGTGTTGATAAGAAACAAAGTGCAGTGATGGGGCAACAAGGCTCAAGATACAGTGGGAGCAGGCTCCAACAGCATGAGGATGACAAGGCAGGAGGACGAACGAGCGGATGAGCTCATACAACAAGCCAGGGCCAATAGTCGGCTTGCTGCTGCGAAGGGCACACCAGCTGGCACACTGCACAGCACACCCTGGGAAGGACACTGGAGGAGTAGTCAGCTGACCAGTGGAGAGGGCACAGGAATTGACTACGGCAGACCCCCTGATCTTACAGGCCTCACTGCAAGGGGAGGGGGGTACGAAGGCCCGAACATATTATGTTACATTCCCACCGAGTCAAGCATCTGTCTTAATGGGTGAATTGCTGATCCTGAGAAACAACCTATGCCCTATTACAGGAAGATAGTGCAGATATTCAAGAACTACACAGCGACTTGGAAAGATTTATGGTCCTTGTCGGAAGTTAAAGCAGGGGATTCATACTGGCCTATTATGGCCAAATCCTTCTTCAAGCCGCCAGGAATGAATGAGGTCACTGCTGAGTCAGGAGTGGAATTTTGTGAACAGCTGAAACAATGGGCTAAAGACAGACTTTCAGATCAGGCATTGACACTGACCGACTTCACTCAGGATAAAGGGGAACCAGTGGAGAAATAGCATACAGGATAATCGATGTTCTCTGATTTGGATTTTTTTCCCTTTTGAGAAGCCACATGCTGGGATGTGACCGTCCCTTTTGGGGGTGGCCTGCAACCATCAAAAAGCACTAAAGAGGGTTTTCGGCCGGGTAAAGACTCTCCCAGTAGATATGGTGTCTAGGGGAAAAAGGTTTTGAAAACAACTGTCTGCAGGAACTGTGAAACCAGGTCTTCTCCTTGATGGGGGCGAAGAAGGTGAAGCCCCGGGACCCAATCACCCGGGGCTCCTCTATTTGCTTTCACTCCGAAAACCAGGAATGTTAGAGGAATGCGGGGGCCCTTCGCCGCCCCGGGGGGGGGGGGGGGGGGGTGGGAATAGCCAAAGGGGGGTAGGGAGGGGCCGCTCGAAAACACAGACCCTGCTCCCGTGCCCGTATATTCCCGAAACCCCGCACCATAGGACAGGGGGAAAAACCGGGTAAACCCCCCATTTTATCAAAACTGTGGGGAGTCTGCAATAGGTCCCCCTAATTGGGGCCCATACCCAAACCTTACCTTGATGTGGGGGGGAAACCCAACTCATTCCCAGTGGGTTTCCGGTGCGCCCAAAGTGTTCAAGTTGGATTTTTTAAAAACCCCGATTTGTAGGAAGTCCCTTGTGGGGGGTGGATGGGTTACCGGCAAAAAATCACAGCCATTGTGGTCGGTTTTCAACCCCCCTAAATTGCTGTCGAATTGTTGTTTCTGTATTTTATTTTTCTCCGGGAACTGACTCCTTCAAAAATCCTGGCCCAAAATACATTTCCCAAAAATGGGTCGCATCTCTTACTATCAGACCCAAGGATGAGGAAAATGGCTACTACCTTTTTCACCTCCCATTTGGAACCTTTCCTAGGCCGGAATACCACAAGCATTTTGGACCGTTATTCATTCACTATGGGCCCCTGGACCGAAGATATTTGGAAAAACTGGAGTTCCCCCAGTGCAGTGATTTGAAGCCTGGGAAAGGCCCCAAAGGGTGCCACAAAACCCCCTTTCTATTGCCCAATTGAGGGAAAACTCCAAAACAAAAATAAAGGGCTTTTTTCAGAAAAGGAGCCTAGTACAAGTCTTCCTTGAAACACCCCTTTTCCCTTGAAGAAGAAGGTGGCAAAGTCCAGCCCCCAGTGTCAAGACCTTCGGCGGTGAATGAGGCCCATTTTGGGAAACCCCCAATTGTACAGCCCCCTTTTAAACTTGCTGTAATGTCCCGCCGACTAAAGTTATTTCACAGTTATTGTTTTGGAAATGCTATTTCAGTGTGCTTTTGATCCTGCTGTCAATTCTTTTCCCTTCCCCCATGAGTAAAACCCAGAAAATGGGTGGTCTTGACAAGGGCACAGAATAGCCTAGTCAATTTTCCAAGGTTTCTTAGTACTACAGGGGGGAAAGCTTCCATCCGGTGTGGATGCCTTCATTACGTGGTGACCTTTTGTTGTGCGAAACCCTTGTGATGGCAGAAAAACCCTTAAATCATTTCCCTTTTCTTGCAGAGAAAGGGGTTGAAAAGTTTCCCTTTCAAAGTCCAATGTGCCGAGAAGATGGTATTTTGGGACATTGCCCCCTTCATCAAGCAAGACACCCACACTGAGGAAAAAGGGCTAAAGGTATTAAGTCCCTAAGGGTAACGCCCCAACTTTTTGGTTAATCTCTTATTGTCGCTTTGGGATTCCAGGTGCTTCCATTAAAGCGTTTTGTTTGAAGCAGTGAAAAATCCCCTTCCATTTGATGAAGTGTATGGGCCCTTTCCCAGAAGCTGAAAACAGCTATTGCAGTGCCCCCGCCTAGGCTTTGGACTACCCTAGACCTTTAAGCTCTTTGTTCGGAGAGGGAAGGAAGCCCTGGGGGTTTTAGCCAGGCCCCGGAGGCCGAAACAGACCAGTTTTATACTACCTTGCAAGGCTGGACCCCGTGCTGGGGGGGCCTTCCTGTTTTGTGCTGTTTTGCCCCATGTGCTGCTGGTTAAAACAGCGGGGTATTGGTTGGCACTCTCTCCTTTTTGGCCCTATGTTCCTGCCATTTTGAATCAGACACACCCCAAGCCTTTCTGCCAAAGACATCTGAGACCCAATGTTTTCCTCATACCGGACAATGTAAAAGCTATGAGTGCAACGTACCCAATCCAGTACCCCCCTTCCACTCTCGGAGAAGATAGTGGGAATGGAGGAGGGGGGAGAGAAGAAGATGAGGTACTTACATCATGACTGCTTTTAAGTGGCAAATGGGACATCCCATTCCCGTTGTTCAGAAGAACCCCTCACAAATCCAGGTATTATTATGTGGGGTGGATAGATTTGCAGATGCCCAAAAGGCCCTTTTCACACAGGTAGCATTTTCAACGTTGGATTTTTTGTGTTGGAGGGCAAAAAGCTTACCCTTCATATAAACGGGACAAGACAGAATTGGGAAATTTTCCCCCGCCCGAGACTGGGAAAAGGCAAGACAGCCCGCATCTACACAATTTAGGTTCCTTGGAGGGTGCATGATTTTGGCCCCCTTTGGAAGGGCACGGGATTCCTACAGCGCAGGGGGTCCAGTCAAGCTTTTAGAAAGCCAATCAGGAACTATGGTGCGTCATACT
>JAODAL010077277.1:0-13324 GCA_025379985.1 Phyllomedusa bahiana | reverse complement strand
TCATAGCAATGCAGTGGGCTCATGTCATTAATTACAGGGGAATAGATTTTGCTTTTACTTTCTTAGCAGTGCTCTGTATGTAGCAGGGGATTCTTTTGTTGAGCTATACCACCTGTGCAGGGGGGCTGAGGACATAGCTGCTACATACAGTACAACAGGCACAGCAACACTGAGGACATAGTGTGACGGGTTTTAAACAGGCATCTACATTACACTGTGCTATGTTATATCCTTTACAGACAAAACAGCCCAGAGAAAATCAGTGTGCACATGATGTTGATGTGACTTACAGGTTTCCTCCCTGCACAGTGGACTCTTCCAGCTCAGAGGCAGGAGATTGTATCAACTGTCATCCATCAAGCTCTCATTTGCCGACTTGGCCCGACTTCAGAGCTGTCTTAAAGGGCCAGCGCTTTTTTTAAAAACAGAAATACAGGTGAAATGCTTTGATTTCCCTAATGAAGCATATTTAAGGAAGTGTTTGTATTTTAGTCTTCTGTTACTTCCTGAGGTTTCCCTGGAGGTGATAGGTACTCTTTAAGGCCTACTAAACTGAATAGCATTGCAGAGCTTAACTGTTTAACAGTTTAAGTGAACCCTACAGACCTGAGAGCTCTAACACAGGATGCAGCAGCTGCGGGTCCTCTGTAGCATCGGGCCCCGTAGCCCAGTAGTTCCGCCACTGCTGTGTGCATTTTCATTGGCCTGTAAACTCACTGTGTACAATGTCCCTCTTATATGATATCACTGATGTCCATCATCCCTAAATTGTAACATCACTGTGTGCATTATGCATATACTGTGACATTACTGAACGCTATCCCTGTGCATTAGCAAGACCATAATATTCATACACTTCTCATTTTCTGAAATTACTTTTTGTAAACCGTTAAGGGGTTTGGCCCCTCTACCCTTTTTTTATAGTCCTTTTCTTTGATTTCATTTAAATTCAGGGGCGTGTTTACTGGCTTCTCTAGGCTGCATAGAGCCAGGTCTGGTAGCTTATGCAACCATGCTGGGAGGGCCCCATCAGGAGAGATAAAACAGGTCTGTAGCTTAGCGATCTGAGGAGCTGATGTAGCCCATACAAGAGGGGATTTTCTAGGATAGGTAGGACACTGTTAATGGACATATCTTGCAAAGTGACTTGTTTTTGCAAGATCTTTAATATAAAAGGCAATCCTTGCAGTGAGACAACCCCTTTAAGTTTTTCTTAAAAAAATAAAAATATAAGTAAGGTTTTTTTCTGATAGAGACCCCCACAAATCACAGAACCTGGTCCTATAGCACTAGGTAGTGTATATCAGCTCCTTTTCTGAAACAAAGGCTGTAAGTTAAGCTGTTTAATATTCTTGTAAATGATGAAATTATTAATATTGGATTTGGAATGTATGAAATGGGATAATTTCTTTCAGCTGACTCGATGCACTTGTTTGACTGAACCATTTTTTTGCAACCCACACTAGTTCCTTAATTTCAATTTTAAGTAGTCATAAAATGTGATTTTCTTGTTTTTCTGTTTTAATGCATTCACCTGAATGACCTCTGCTCATACAAATTCTGCTTCCTGCCAAATGTAACCAGATAGGGGACGCCTGCACCTGTGAGTGTTTGTCTTGAAACAGAGAAGGGAAGGGGATGCAGCTCGATCCAGCGGAGAACTAGTAGGTAATGGACATGGCAAGTAAATTCCATCTTAAAGGAATATGCAATATTTCTGAGCATTGCACACATCTCATGAACAAACAGCCATAATGCAAATGATTCAGTGTGACAATAAAGCATCAGCCTAGCAAATGGACGGGTCTGTTGATAGTATTCCAGTTCTAATCACGTTGGGGAAGATGTATCAAACAGGCTGCGACAGTTTTTTAAGATGATGTCCGACAAAAAACTGTTGTTGGCCCTGTCCGACAAATAACTGTTGTTGGCCCTGTCCGACAAATAACTGTTGTTGGCCCTGTCCGACAAATAACTGTTGTTGGCCCTATCCAACATATGCATGGAAGTCCGATATTCTCGACTCTTTTGTCTGCTCCAATTCTTAGGGGATGACGATGCATGAATGGCGCGCATCAGAATGTGTTGCAAAAAGTGTCTACTAATCCATGCCAATTTCAAATTGGCGAGGCTGAGACAAATTTTTGGGACGCATAGGGCTACTTTCATCTGAAAAACTTTGGGACTCTCGGTTCACTATTTTGATCAAAAGATGTTTAAGCTGCCACGACTTTCAACGGATCTCAAATTCGGGCAGTCCTACCCTTCTTTCCCTCTCAATCGAGCCTTTCGGCCCCGTGGTCAACCGACCTCATTTTTCAGAGAGAAAAAAAAAAAAAAACCCCCCAACTTAAAAGCTGCCCTTCTTTTGACGTGTGGAGGGGGGAAAGGGGACAGAAACAAAAAATGGAAGCCCCCCCTTCCTTCCATATAGGTTAAAATCAATGTACACCAAGTATAACGTATGTTTCTGCACACAAAAACTTTTCTGAAAAAAAAGTTATGAAAACCTGGGTGCCCGGGCAGGGTGCGGCACCATGTAATTTACATGTACGCAACGCCCGCGCGCAGAATTTTGAGACATTTTATGGCGCTTTAAATGGTCTCCCGCGGGACCACTTAAAAAGTGCTATAAGACACTTTCTAATATTGCTAAAATTCTCACAAAAATAACGAGATGTACGACTGTCTAGTCTGGGACAGTTTTCATGCATGTGCCCCATTGTGACTATTGAAGTCCTACCTGGAACTCCACCACAAGCCACCACCTTTCAAGGCAGTTTTAAAGTAAAGCTCTCCCTATAGTCAACAAATGTATCATCTCTATAGTATATGTTCAATATCATCTGATTTTGCATCTTCAGTTCTTATCTCCTGCTTATGTACACAAGCTTCCCTAGGTTAAAGATGACCTCTTTCTCCTCTAGCAGCCCTGGTTAGCATGATAACATCACTCCCTGCTGTGTCTTATCAGCACGACAGGAGCTTTTTTATGTTTCTTACTGACAAACTTATACCCTTTAGAGCTCTGTAGCCTTCTGCCTTGAAAATCTCACCATTATGAACTAGGAAGTGGCAGCCTTAAGCTGACTTTTTAAGTGCGGTCTGTTAAACGCAGGGTTTGAGAACACCCTTTAAAACCAACATCTTGTCCCTTTATTCTAAAGACCATGGGGGTCTAAGCAGTTGCACTCCAAGCATTGAAAAGGAAATAGCATACCTCAGCAATATTCTCTTCCTCCCTATAGTGTGAAATACCCTTTTAGTGTTGGGTCTTGTTCACACAAGTTTTATTGGTTAAGTTTAAAACACCACTATAGTGCTATAGTCTTAAAGACGAATAGCAAATATTTGTCTCTATCCGTTTAGCAGAGCTAAAAAAAATTCCACTAACATTTGTAAGGTTGAGCTGGAGATCTGGCATATTCTTGTTCCAGTGTAATTGTGCAGATCAGAATATGTTGCATATATCGTTTCTTGATGACCAGTTTCAATAAATGGAGCAGCAGAAGAAACATTGGGTGCTCGTGACATCCAGGGCCACATGTATGAAAACTATTTCGATCTAAAACTCACTTTTTTGCCCATAGGTAACTATGGGCAGAAAAGTGAGTTTTAGACCGAAACAGTTTTCATACATGTGGCCCCCAGTGTCCAATCCAGGGTGGTTTAGGATTCCTGGACATATAGGAACGAACCCTAAATGTATTTGAATTCAGTCTTAGAGGGGTTGTCTCTACATGTGCCCCAGTAGGATGTCATGGCAGAGGCACAATATCTTTGACCTCCAGTGTAGATCAGGGCATTGCTGCTCAGTCACATTGTAATTGTGTGTTTCTCAGTGTTGACTCCCTAGGGGCCATGATAGTGCAGCTACATTGTAGTTGCCAATTCAATCTTTTGCTGATCTCCTGATCTCCTAAATGACTCTGGTTAGAACTTTGAGGTTAAAGGGGTTGTCTCGCTACAATGATTGGGTTTTAATTTAAAGATCTTTAAAAAACAAGCAGCTTTGCAATATATGTTCATTACAAATGTCCTACTGATTTTGAGTAGCCCTGTTAGTATTTCTACATCAGCTCCCAAATTCTATAGTAGCCGACCTTTTGGGATCCTTATCTTATGGGCTGTGGGTTTCTGAATGACTCATCACCTTTAAAGGGAAGGTTGAGCAGAGAGCCCCTCCAGCACAGAATGCTTCTGGGGGGGGGAGGAGGATTTCTGGCATCTGTGTCCTTACTGCCTGGTTTAAACCCCTGTGTGTGCCTGTTTTCCTCCTGCTCTCTATCAGTGATTTTTTTGTGACAGCAGTGACCCTGTCTGTTATTTATAATCATGATATGTCTTTGGAACTGTGACTATATTAATACTATACAGATCAGGGGGCCCATGGTAAATTTACTTTATGTTCTCCTGTATTAGGGACACATCCTGAGTATAGTAACACTGCCCTTGGTGTTGCTGGAGATGTCCAGACTTGAAAGCTAAGCATGGGGATATAGGAACACATGCAATCCCCTCTTGCTCTATTTAGCATACACTGCAGCTTCACAGACCTCTCTTCCCTCCTAGATCAGCCCTCTCCTGCAAAACGAACTAGGCAGGCACACACAGGGTGAACTCTGAGAGCAAACCCCCTCCCCCCCCCCTGTATAGAAGTTACGTAGCTGCCTGTGTGCTGATGGGAGGGGGGGGAGGGAGCAGAACAGACAGACCAAGAAGCACGCCCCTCAGTTCACTTTACAGGGACACTGACAGGGTGAAGTCGGGAATGAGACAACTCCTTTAAGTAGAGATCCATAAGTCTGGCCAAACACTGCGGCAACTATAGGATTGTAAATCATATCAACTGCATAAGTTTACTGAGCAACCTTTGGTCTGGCCCAAAATGAAAAGAAACTGGCTTGCAACATACAACCAGTGCAATATGTAATAAATTGGATGGACCTGATGAAGTCACGCAGCGTGTACCGTGAAACGCGTTGTCCTTTTTAAATTTCTAAAAGTTACGGACTTCTAATTGCAATTGATGACTCTTGAATCTATCGCTCCTGAGACTCTACCCATTGAGTAGTGGAAGCTCCGCTGAAATCTTTGAGAGCCAAGATGTAGCAATGGGTTCAGAATTCACACATGTTATAGAGTTGTGACAAAAATAGCACAAACTATAAAGGTAAGCGCCGTACATATTGACATAGTTGTATTTAGGATAATTGGTCTAAAATACTATACAAGGATAGTGCTATTTCTCTCTCAGTGTGTGGCATCACCATAACACCTAGGCAGCAGGCCCGATGTCTTGGGGTTATTCTAGACTCTGATTGACCTTCTCCCCATAATCCAATCCTTGCCCGCTCCTGTCACTTGCACTCAAGAACATCTCCAGAATCCGTCCTTTTCTCACTGTGGAAAAAAACTCAAACTCTCATTTTTTGCTCTTATTCTTCTCGTCTTGACTACTGTAATCCCTGCTTATCGGTCTCCCTCTCTGTAACCTCCCCTCTCAATCTTCCCGAATGCAGCAGCCAGGCTTGTCTTTCTTCCAGCCGCTATATGATGCCTTTACCCTGTGTCAGTCACTGCACTGGTTGCCCATCCAGTACAGAATACAGCTAAATATCACTTTCACTCATAAAGTCTTTTCCCCAATGCTGACACCATAATCTCCTCCCTAAACTTGTCTACCACCTGCACCGCTCTCTCCGTTTAGCTACAGACATCAAACTACAGCTACAATCATCGAACCTCCCATGCTCGTCTTTAAGATTTCGCCATGTGCTGCCCCATTCTCTGGAACATCCTACCACGTACCATCAGACAAAAATCCCAGCCTTCGGGGAGTTTTAAGGAGTGTCTGAAAAAACCATCTTCTCAGGCAGGCCTACCATGAGCCCTATTGCTAACCCATACCTTCTATCACACCCATTTCTGTCACTCCCTACATAGGGGCACTACAGGGACTTATCTGTATATAGATGTACAGTCATGGTGGCAGGTTTCACCAAATTTTTATGTAAAACCCCCCAAAATTTATATAGCATGGCTGGGCCTTTTTAATTTAGCACTTCTCCCCCTTTGTTTCCCCAGGCACCCTCTTAGATAGTAAGCTCTTGCGAGCAGGGCCCTCAACCTTGTGTCTCACCTGTAAGTAGCTGTCACTGTGTAATGTCTGTCTTTGTCTGTAATTATACCCTCTACATTGTAAAGTGCTGCGAAATATATTGGCGATTATAAATAAGGAATTATTATTATTATTATTATTATTATTATTATTATTATAGTGCCGTCTTTTTCACTTTTTGTTTATAAGTGGAAATTCCTACATATCAAGTAATATATTTTAATGTTTTGGGATGCCATCACCCTCCTTCTCTTTCAACTCTGCACACTTCCTTAAAGGCACCGTTTTCACCATGTTGTTTAAGTGGTTAACAAGCAGCTTTTCATCCTGTCTCTTCAGGCTGTGGGCGGTTCTATAGCATTGATTAGCATATTTTGCTTCCCTATAACTAGCTGAGACATTTTCAGTAAACAAAGCTACAGGTGCATCAATTGCTTATCTGTGAACAAAAGCTAATCTCGTTAGAGATAATAAGTCTTCCCTGCGAGTGAGCTCCGTCCATGCTGGCATCACTCTCTGCCCTTTGTTTAATCAGGAAGCAAGATTTGGATGTAACCTGAGAAACCTGTGTGCAATCAGAGCAGATAAAATCTCTCTCATCTCATGACTAAGGTAATATCAAAAGAGGAATGTATTTGAAAAAGAAAGTCTGCAATTACCTGTCCCTACATGTTGAACGTAATATTTGTAGTAAGAAAACCCCTTTAACCAGACCCAATTGTTTTAGCTGAGGACTAAATAAGACCTTGTATCTTCTGGATCCTTGTGTTTTTTTTTTCTTTTACAATTTTATCTCTTTGTACCTTGGAGTAGCTTTTTACTCAAATAATGATGCTGATCTTTCTATGTGTATTGTCCATTGGTAGGTGTTTAAACATTTTTTAACTTAATGAGTTAATGGAAGCTTTCTCAGTATAAGGTAAGGATAGTAATAAATATAGAATGTAAATATATGTAAATATAGAATGCATCATTTTGTCATAAATCAAGGCAAAACAATTAGACATATAAACGCAAGGTTAAAAGTCAATAAAAAACATAAAAATGAAATATAATACAATTTGGGAACTCGGTCAGTAGAACACCTACATCCAGTTGTAGCGTCCATGTACAGGAGCTCTTACATATGTTGGCATCAGAGGCAAACATAGAGAAGAATGGGCCCCATAGAAAGAGCAAAATGGGGCACAGTTTAGTTGTTGGTTTATGCCATGATGTCTCTGTTGTAGCATGACAACATATGTTCTGTAACGGGACAGTATGGGCCACATGTCTGAAATGTTTAGGTCTAAAATTCACTTTGTTGCCCATAGCAACAAATCAGAGCGCCCCTTTCATTTTTATAGAGCACTATATGCTATAGGCAACAAAGTGTATTTTAAACCTAGTCAGTTTTCATATATGTGGCCCTATGTGTTCTATCTCTTTGCTAAACAAATGGGGTTTGTGGACCATGGAGGACCCTTGAGAGCATTATCATTGTGCAGGTTCCCACTACCAAAGAAAGGGGCATTTTTGTTTGGACCCCCATCCTTCAAGGCTCTATGGCAGATGCTTGGTGGGCATATAACAGCTTTGTAACAACATCAAACAATTAAGAATAAAATATATTTTTATCATAGGTGAAAAAATCTCTACATGATGCCCTATTTTTTTATTAACAGGTTAATATTAGGTGTTATTATAGTGCTCTATTTAAGCTCTCCTGACGTCTGTTTTTATAGAACCTTGTATTTTACATTAAATAATAAAACTGAATACATTTTTTGAATAATTTTTTTAAAGCTAATCTTGTTAGAGATAATAAGCCTACATTGTTTCAATTTTATGTTATCCTACCTAGTTTTGGGCATTTCACACAAATCTTGACAGTCTAATCCAGGCATCCTCAAACTCCGGCCCTCCAGCTGCTGGGAAACTACAACTCCCATCATGCCCACTGTTATAGATTATATAAATGCATGATGGGAGTTGTAGTTTCCCAACAGCTGGAGGGCCGCAGTTTGAGGATGCCTGGTCTAATCATTGATGCCAGTGCCAGACTAGAAATAACAGAGGAATAATGCTCCAGAATTGTAATTTCATGACTATTTACTAACTAGAAATATCTAAATTGATTATCCTCTTAGAAGACCATCTTCATCTAATATTTCCACCATCTACTATTGTATAGAGGCCTGGGTTAGAGTCTGCATATACAATGGTATTAAACTAATTCAACCTTTTCAGCTACATTATTGCACTACTATTGGCTTGTTTTATTTAGGCCCTGTCTATAATTATTGTCCCTAACATTCAGAGAACAATTGTCGGGATCTAGAGTTGAAGCTTTTAGCTTTGACTAGTGCCATACCTGCCCTATAGAACTGCCCTACAGAAATTAGTCAGTAAAAAGAAAGATGTAAACTAAGAAGGTTCCAACTGGGAAATGAGAAAGTAACCCCATCCTGGATTTGGACCCAAAAGGAGAGGGAGAAGTTGCGGTTATGGACATTTGGAAAGATGGCATTCCAAATTTCCATTATGGGCACTGATCCCCCTCCTCCTGTTGGGGCTGTATGGTAACCATTCAAGGTCCTAATCAAGGAAGGACGTTCCATCCTAATTTCCCAACTGGATTTGTCCTTTCTAGTTTGCAGCCTTCTTTCGACCAACTCATTTCTATACAGTAGGTATGGCAATGGTCACCACCCAGCAAAAGGGTGTCAATTATAGAAATCTGGAGAGATGAAATTATAAGCTTCCATAACTGGCACTGGTCCCTGTTCTGTTGGAGGTGTAAGGTAACCACTTAATGTCCCAATCCAGGAAGGGTATTCCATTCTTATTTCCCAATCTGACTCATCCTTTTTTAGTTTACCATCTTATTTTGATCAACGAGTTGTCCCTATTGTTAACATAAAACATTTCAATAATCATAGTTGTGCATTTTATGAATTTAGGGCCCCATGTATGAACCTGTTTTGGTCTAAACTCACTTTTTTTGCCATAGGTTACTATGGGGAAAAGAGGGGGTTTTAGGGCCGAAACAGTTTCATACATGTGGCTCATAATGTTTCCAGTGCAAAGACAAAAACCGAAGCCTCTATGGATGAACACAGAGTAATCTAATAGGCTTACATGAACCTGCCCCCGTGGTTAAAACCAACCTGGAAATTAATTTCTGAGCTACAAATTTGATCTGGGTTTCAGTACCCAGCATTTTTCCAAAGTAATAGCCCAAGCTATCATTCATTGGCCTGTGCACATCCATGGACTGGGTGGTAATACACTATATATGAATGTGTGTGTGTGAATGCTTCTTCTATTTGTTGGATGGGGAAACATTAGGAAACAGACTGCTGTTATGTTATATAAAACATCTCAATAATCATAGTTATGTAGTAGTTGTACAATGATATAAATACAATTCTAGAAATCTGTAGAGACGACATTATAAGCTTCCATTACTGGCACTGTACCCTGTTCTGTTGGATGTGTAAGGTAACCACTTAAAGGGGTTATCTCACTACATCGATTCATCTTACCTGAGTCCTGTTTTCTTGGTTTCATTTTGAATTCAGGGGCGTGTTTACTGGCTGCTACTAGGCTGCAGTAGAAGCCAGGTCTTTTAGTTTAGCGCCAGGGCTGGCTGCCTATCAGGAGAGATTAATCAGGTCTGTAGCTATAGCGACCTGAGGAGCTGATGCAGCCCATACAAGAGGGGATATCTAGGAATAGGTAGGACACCGTTAATGGACATATATTGCAAAATGACTTGTTTTTGCAAGATCTGTAACATAAAAAGCAATCCTTGTAGTGAGACAATCCCTTTAAGGTCCCAATCCAGGAAGGGTATTCCATTCTTATTTCCAATCTGACTCATCCTTTTTTGTTTTCCACCTTCTTTTGATCAATGAGTTGTCCCTATTGTTAACATAAAACATTTCAATAATCATAGTTATGTAGTAGTTGTACAATGATATGAATATAATGTTTCCCAGTGCAAAGACAACACCAAAGCCTACTATGGATGAACACAGAGTAATCTAATAGGCTTACATGAACCTGCCCTGTGGTTAACCAACCCTGGAAATTATTTTCTGAGCTACAAATTTGATCTGGGTTTCAGTACCCAGCATTTATCCAAAGTAATAGCCCAAACTATCATTCATTGGCCTGTGCACATCCATGGACTGGGTGGTGCTGGCTTGCACTATGGCTGATGCTTTGCACTTTAATACACTATATATGTATGTAAGTGTGTGAATGTTTCTTCTGTTTGTCGGAAGAGGAAACTATAGGAAACAGACCGCTGTTATGTTATATAGCGAGAGGAATGATTGCAAAGACGATGATATATTGAGCAAGCAATTTAGACTAAAATAAGAGGGGGGGCATCTCTGAGACTGACTGACAGGCAGCCAGCTGTGACCAGCTGTGGCAACGCTTTGAAGAAAAAAATGTCCTTTCAGCAAACAAAAAGTATATATAATATGAGAAAAAAAAATGTTGATCAAGGGCAAATTGTCCTTCATGGATTGGAGCAGGACACCCGCTGCTTTAAAATAAGTATCAAGGGGGAAGAAAAAACTAAATAGACAGTTTTGCCAGCCTTGGCCAAGCACCCGACTGACAATCAGAAGGATCCTTGTCAGTTAATCCAGCTCAGAACTGGATTAACTTTTCAAAGAAATACAAATTTCTGCAAGACTGTGCAAGTGTGTGTTGAATTCAAGCAAAGACTTTTATTTTAATGAACTAGGATGAACTTAAGTGTTTGTGGATGCCCTACACAGATATGTTAAGCATGTCCCAGAGAGGGTGGTGCGTATATTTGGTTATTTCAACATACAGTGAGATCTGGGTAGGGTCCACTGTACACATTCATGTCCGGCTGTCGGTAATTAAAGGAACATTGGAACGATTCCTAATATCAGCTACAAATGTGCATGCAACAATGTCCTTGGAGGTTCCTGGAATTGTAGATATGGGCAGATACGACTTATTCCCAGTAATCACATTAAAGTGCAGGACATCCAGCCTCTCCCCAGCATGAACTGGCTGCTAACAGAGAAGAATAGATTACATTCAACTGCATAGCAGGTCTAGTAAAGAGAAATTTAAACTACTACCCTGTTTCCCCAAAAAGAAGACAGTGTCTTATATTAATTTTTGCTCCTAAAGACGAGCGAAGACTTATTTTTAGGGGATGTTTTATTCCTCCATGAACAAGAATTCACATTTATTGTTGAACAAAAATCCACATGTATTAATATACTGCAGTGATTTCATCACAAACATCAGTATAAGCAGCCAAACTCTGAATTGCATAAAAAAAATGCACTAGGTCTTATTTTCGGGGGGTGTCATATTTTCAGGGAAGCAGGGTATGCTTCCAGTGGGCACTAGTACTGTATATAAGGACAAGAACAACTAGAGAGGGAAGCCTCCATGACAGCTGTTGTCTGCTGTGCCAGATTGTCCTGTACAGTAAATCCTACATATGCTACCTTAAAGCCACATTTCCCTGTTGTCTGGAAGTAAAAATTGAGTAAAATTTTGATAAATCAGGTCTATAAATTGCTATATCTCCAGACCATTTTGGTGGTGTACAGCGCTGCAGACTGTGTCAGTGCTATATCAATAATGAGAAGTAAATGGGCAAAGCTGATAACTTTGGACAGCGCAGGAAAAACCACCCAAATTTTCATATTTTATGTGTGTTTTTCGGGTGTCAGGGTTTCCCATTTACTGGCTTGATAATAAAATTTGTACTTCATAATCTATTATGATTTGGTCTCCATCAGGTATCTGTGTTCTTTCATTGGATAGACCACTGAAGCATATTACATTAGTATGAGTGTCAAAAAGTGACAAAAACCTGAAAGAACCAATGCAAATATAAACAAAAGTGTTATAAAAAAAAAAAAAAAAAACCTTGTAAAACTGTGTAGGAGCTTAAAAGAATATGTGTAAAAATAAAATTGATTTGCCTTTTACCTTGATTTTTAATTTTTAAAAACATTTTTAAAAAAGTTCCCTGTTTTCCCCGAAAATAAGCGTGTTTATTTAATTTTTGCCCCAAAAGCGGCTAAGATTATTTTTAGGGAATGTTTTTATTCCATGAACAAGTTTTTCTTTTATTGTTGAATAAAACCCACAGTATTTATATGTAGGGGTTTCATCAAAAATCATAGCAAAAGCAGCCAACTCTGAATTGAAAAATAAATGCACTAGGTTTTTTTTTGGCAAAACGGGTATGTAGTACATTAATCCTACTAAAGGGGATCATGAGGTAAATAAAAAAAACAATTTCTTATAGGCCAGAAATATGTGTACCTTTTCCCCAACATTGATTGGGGGGTTTTTCCTAATTTAATTAAAATTTAAAATTAAAATAAAACAATTTTTTGTGAAAATCTAAGGGTGCTTTCACAAGGAGCATTTTTGATGCGTTGTTTTGTGCAGAAATGTACAGCATTAATTGTGTCGTTCTGTACAAAAAAAACGCATCAAAATGCACCACAAAAACGCTCCTTGTGAAATAATCCTAAGAGTCCTTTAAAGAAGAATACCTGTTTATTGTTGATCTGGATTTTATCTTGGCCTGGGATAATTTCCTTTTTTTGTGGGTAAATTTAAAAGTGGGGATGCAGAGTTTATGTGCTGATACAACAAGGGATACAATCCAGTTTCTGCATACAGCCACCTATGTCTGTGTGTCATTCACCTATTAGAAGTGGAGGCATGTTTTGTTTATTCAATATGTAACATTGTATTGTGACATTAAATTATTAAACCAGAGTAATATATATGTTTAGTTTTGTTTGTGTGTTTTGTCTGTCTTTCTTTTTGTGTGTATGTATATATTATTTTTTAAAATATTATTTTATATATATTTTTTATTTTTTAAAAATATTTATAATTTTATATATTATATTTAACAAAACAGATATATTATATATATATATATATACATAGAAGATAGATGATAGATAGATAGATAGATATGAGATAGATGTAGATAGATAGATAGATAGATAGATGTAGATAAATAGATAGAAGATTTAAAATGGGTTTTTATGTTTAAATATTTTTTCACTTGTGTAAATATTGTGACAAAATTTATTTTGGAAATGTAATAAATTAGTGAATATATAAATGCACAAATATGTAAATATTAAATATAAAGTATATAAAATCAGCCGTAAAACAATTTCC
>JAODAL010077276.1:0-13324 GCA_025379985.1 Phyllomedusa bahiana | reverse complement strand
GTATTCTTAACTAAAATGGTGGTTCAAAGATTACTTTTTCCGGCACTTTTTAATCTGTGGGTCATGAGGTTTTTAGGGTCATGCTACGTTCCAGGACAGGGTATTCAATTCCATTTCAAGTAAAATATGGTTCAAATAATACGCCTTTCTGGCATTTTTTTAATATGGGGGTGATGAGGTTTAAGGGTCATGCTGTGGTACAAGACAGGGATAGTGAAGGGTGTGTGACTTTTTTTCTGTGGCTTTTATAGCCTAAGTGTTGTGCCTAAGATGTAGCAGGTATCCATTTGAATTTTGTGGCGGTTAATTCCAGCTTCTCCATCCCTGTATGGGTGTAAGAATGAAGGTGTTGTTGCTCTCATCATAGACTTTAATGGTCATCGGAGATGATCGCCCTATCGACTATCGAAAAACCTTATCGATTGGGGGCGACTATCGACTATCGCCCGATGTCGATAGCCAACGTAATCGCTCAACACTAATGAAGATATATATATATATGATAAATAGACACCCTGTATTTGACTCCAAATGAATCCACTAACAGGCTTGGGTAACCCTTGGATATAAAATGCGCTCAGAAATCAACAGGAAAAATTTACCGTCTTTGGCATTTAAAAACACTGTGTATTTTACTGAATATAAAAGCACAAACAGGCTTAATTAACCCTTGGATATAAATTGTGCTACAGAAATCACCAGGAAAAAATTAACTGGCATGTGGCGTGTAAAAACAGCGTGTATTTCATTGAATACAAAAGCACAAACACGCTTAATTAACCTTTGAATATAAATTGCGCTCCAGAAATCAACAGGAAAAATTTACTCATCGTTGGCATTTAAAAACACTGTATATTTTACTGAATAGAAAAGCACAAACATGCTTAACCCCTTAAGGACCCAGCCAGTTTTGGCCTTACTGACACAGCTCTATTTTTGAAATCTGACATGTGTCACTTTATGTGAGAATAACTTTTTGACACTTTTACCTATCCATGTGATTCAGAGATTGTTTTCTCGTTACACATTGTGCTTTAATTTAGTAAGACAATTTTATCCATACAATCCTTATTTTTTTGTGAAAAATATCGAATTTCATTTAAATTTTGAAAAATCTGTGATTTTGAAAGTTCCAAAATTTCTGCGTGCAAGACGGTAATTTATTCACCACAAAATAGTTTATAACTAGCATCTACCATATGTCCACTATAGGTTGGCAACATTTTTTAAATGTCCTTTTTTGTAACATTAGAGGGATTAAAATTTAGTAGTAATTTCTCACATTTTCAAGAAAATTAGCAATATACATTTTTTTAGGGACCATTCCAGTTCTGAAGTGGCTTTGAGGGGCCTGTATGTTAGATACCCCAATAAATTATGCCTTATAAGAAACTAGACCCCTTCAAGTATTTACAACAGTGTTTAGGAAGTTTGTTAACCCTTTCGGTATTTCACAGAAATAAAAAGAAAAAGTGGAGGTGAATTTTCAAAATGTCACTATTTTTGCCAGATTTTCAATATTTATCCATTATTCACTGGAATACGGTAAATGGAATAGGTAAATGCAATTGAAAATATAATTTCCCCCAGGTCTGCTGTTTTTAGAAATATCCCATATGTGGCCCTAGTGCATTATTTGGCTCAACCATAAGCCCCAGAATAGGAGGAGCACCTACTGGACTCTGGGGTCTCATTCTCAATGCAATTTTATTTCGGCGCCATTTCAGGTTTGAGGAGGCCCTAAGGTGCTAAAACTTAATAAACACCCCTAAAAAGCCCCCATATTGGAAACTACACCCCTTAAGGTATATATACAGGGTAGTAGTGAGTATATCGACCCCACAGGTGATTCAAAAAAAAATTTTTAGCATTAGGCTGTGAAAATTAAAAATTTTTTTTTCCAATAATCTGCAATTTTAGCTTAAAATGTTTCATATTTTCAAGGAATCCTGGAAAAAAGAACCCCAAAACTTTGTTACGCAATTTCTTTCAAGTTCGGCAATACCTTACATGTAGGTGTAAACTGCTGTTTGGGGACATGTCAGGGCGTACAAGGGAGGGAGCGCTATATGGCTTTTGGAACGCAGATTTTGGTGGGGCCATGTCGCATTTGCAAAGCCACCAGAGAACCAGAACAGGTGAAATCTTCCAGAAGTTGCCCTATTTTTAGATTAACACCCCTCATAGATCTCATATAGAGGTGTATTGTGCTTTTTTGGGGAACAGGTGTTCCATCGTTTTTTTTAGCATTGGGCCATGAAAATGGGGAGGGGGGAAACGCAGTTCCACCATTGTTTTTTGGGCTTCAATTTTACAGCGTTCGCCCCTATGGGGGTCAGTACAATTGCAATGGAATAAATTTTATATAGTTTTTTATGTTTTATTACTTTTACACAATATAAAAGAGGTCTATAAAAAATTGCGTTTTTATGTTGTCCTTTCTCTGACAGTCATAACTTTTATATTTTGCTGTGTGCAGCGCTGTGTTGTTTTTTGCGGGGTGAATTGATGCTTTTATTGCGTTCCCATTGATGGGGTGCCATACAACACTTTGTTCACATTTTATTGTTTTTGTGAGGCGTTTTGAACAAATTAAAGCAATCCTGGTTGTGTTTTTTATTTTTTTATTTTTTAATAGCGGTCACTCTGCGTTAGATATGACAGGTAGCTTTATCAGCAGGTCGATTCGACACAGCAATACCTATTTTGTAATATTTTTTTTTTTAATGGTTTTATACAATAAAAAACACTTTTATTAAAATAGAGGCTTGGGTTATCAAGGCTCCATCTCTCACATGATGTGCTTTGGATGCTCCATTTCCTCCCAACATTATCTCGCATTAAGGACCATCAAAATGAACAACAGTTAATGGGTGGCCACCCTCTGGATCACCGGTACAAAACAAAACTCAGCACTTTCCTTCCACCCACCCAAATAGAGAGTAATGAGGAAATGGAGACCTTGCTGATTGATCAACTGGAGACATCTGTTGCGTCTGCTTGCACGTTCTTCAAATGTCACAGTGGAACAACGCCAGCGTATGTGACAGCAGTAGAGTGCACATTTAGCCGTAGCGGCAAGCAGAGCAGGCAAGGTGCAGAAGCCTAATGGGTGACCTCATGGCAATCTTTATTTACCACGTCACCAACGCATGCAATGCAGGGGCACACATTACAACAACACAGAGACCCGCTTAAGGATTATGGTGCACGACTTTTGCGTCTCAAACCGTGGTCTCTTTGTATGTGCTTCGGACCCAATAGACTTCTGGGTATCCAAATTGAGAAGGGCCCGAGCTGGATCTACACGCCATAGAGGTGTTGTCCTGCCAAGGCAGCCTGCGTATATCTAGCGGACCTTCAGCACAGCCGGAGGGAGTCATTCAGAACTAATCGCAATCCGGCATTTCCATTGTTTTATGTGTCTCGTTTGACTTTATTCAGATGAATCAGGCATGGATCTCTCGCATGGATGTTGTGGCCCAATTTGCCGTGTTCACCGATTAGTTCGCCGGTCTACTTCTACATTCCTCTCCAAACAGAAATGGTCCTCTTGAATAAAATTATTGTTTTAAATGAGCATTTCTTTACTGAATTCTTATTCTCAGTTCCCAACAGTTCATTTTGTGGTTTTGCTGTGAGGAGACTGTAAATGACACCAAGGTTTTATGACAAAACCATTTTCCATTTACTCACTCATCTTTAGGAATTTTTCGATCGTCAATGGTTTTGGGGTCATGTTGCCTCACAATTTTTAACAGTGGCTGAGAGAGTCATATTTATAATTTTTTGGGGTCAGGTTGCTGTGAGTACAGCAATAAATTATGGTCCTTTTGAACAGAAAATGTGGCTTTTAAGTGGCATTTCTCCCCTCACAATTTTTAAACAGTGGCTGAGAAGTCATTTTTATAATTTTTTGGGTCATGCTGCTTTGAAAAATGCAGGCCAACTACTACAGGTCCTATTCTAAAAATGTATTCTAATAGACATTTGTTCTTCAAATTGTCAAAAAGTGGCTCATAGGCATTGTTTTGAATTTTTGGGTGGCATTTTGCTGTGACATGCAGCTATACTACTGGTTCCTATTATAAAAATTGTTGTTCTAACAGACATTTGTTCTTCACAATTGTCAAGAGAGGCTCAAGGGTGATGGTGCTGTCAGAATCAGGAATTGGTAGGACACTGTGTTATTGGACACATATGCAAAATGACATGTTTTTGCAAAGATCTTTAACATAGCTATCAATTCCCTGTATTGAGACAACCCATTTAATATAATTAAAAAAAAGAGAAACCAAAGTCATGGTGGGATTCCATCCTATTTTAAAAAATGTGTTTATCTAGAATTTAAAGTACTAAAAACTTGCATGTTACAAAATAGCTGTTAAAAATTTCCTCTGAATTGGTACAAAGGGAGGTACAGGAAAACTTGACCAGATGATAGGTTATTCAGTGCACATGGCGTCTGGCGCACCGACAGAGAACAAAGTACAGAGACCATCTCTCTCCACCACATTGAGTAAAATGAGAAAAAGATGCCAAGATGAAAGGGCACCTGGGTTGTACAGGTGCGTGAACAACAGTATTTCAAGTGAAGCTCAATTGGTGCACTCATACGGAGGGGCAAGCGACTACACAGGTTCTTGATGTGTTACTGAGGAAGGATGGAGTTCTCACACTTCACTTCCACACTCTGCTCAGCATGACAGTTTTCTTTGCTGCGTCATCAGGGCCATTTTAAACCTGCGTGTTAATAGATGACGGACGTCAGCTGGGCTCTCAACGAACCCACTGTAACTCCGGACCTGGGTCATGCTGTGGCCTAACAGGACAGGTATTGTCAATGTCAGTGACACTAAAATGGTGTTGAAGACTCTTTTTCCGGCACTTGTTAATCTGGGGGGTCAGTCCGTTTTATTTGGTATACTGCGGTCCAGGACAGGTATAGACACTGTCCCAGTTCATACCTAAAATGGTGCGTTGAAAGACATCCTTTTTTCCGGCACTTTTAATCTGTGGGTCAGGACAGGTTTAAGGGTCATGCTGCGCTTCCAGGACACGGGTATTTTCAATGGTCCAGTTTACTAAAATGGTGGTGAAAGACTCCTTTTTCCCGGCACTTTTTATTCTGGGGTAGGCACAGGTTTAATGGTCATACTGCGGTCCAGGAAAGGGATAGTCTATGTCCAGTGAAACTAATATGGTGAGTAAAAGATCCTTTTTCTGACACTTCTTTAATCTGTGGGTCAGACAGGTTTAAGGGTCATGCTGCGGTCCAAGGACAGGGTGTGTCAATGTCCAGTTCAAATAAAAAGGTGGTTGAAAGACTCTTTTTACGGAACTTTTTAATCTGGGGGGTCTAGACAGGTTTAATGTCATACGCGGTCAGGACAGTTCTAGTCCAATGTCCAGTTCAACTAAAATGGTGGGTTGAAAAGGACTCCTTTTTCCGGCACTTTTTAATCTGTGGGTCAGACAGGTTTTAAGGTCATGCTGCATTCAGGAAAGGTTTGTCAATGTCCAGTTCACTAAAAATGGTGGTTCAAGGATACTTTTCTTCCGGCACTTTTTAAATTTGTGGGTGATGCAGGTTTAAGGGTCAGGCTGTGGTACAAGACTGGGTAGTGAATGGTGTGTGACCCCCTTTTTTTTCTGTGGCTTTTATTGCCTAAGAGTTGTGCTAAGATGTAGCAGGTATCCATTTGACTGTTGTGGCTGTTAATTCCAGCTTCATCTCCCTCCCTGTTTGGTGTAATAATGAAGGGGTTGTTGCTTCCCATAGACTCTTAATGGTCATCCGGAGATGATCGACTATCGACTATCGAAAACCTTTATCGATGGGTGCGCGACTATCGACTATCGCCCGATGTCGATAGCCAACGTAATCGCTCAACATTAATGAAGTATTTGTATATGATAAATAGACACCCTGTATATGACTCCAAATGAATCCACTAACAGGCTTGGGTAACCCTTGGATTAAATGCGCTCCAGAAATCAACAGGAAAATTTACTCGTCTTTGGCATTTAAAAACACTTGTAATTTTACTGAATATAACAGCACAAACAGGCTTAATTAACCTTGTGATATACAATTGTGCTAACAGAAAATCACTGGAAAAAATTTACTGGCATGTGGCGTGTAAAAACAGCGTGTATTTCATTGAATACAAAAGCACAAACAGCCTTAATTAACTTTGAATATAAATTGCGCTCCAGAATAGCAGGAAAAAATTTACTCATCGTTTGATTTAAAAAACACTGTATATTTTACTGAATAAAAGCAACAAACATGCTTAACCCCTTAAGGACCTGCCAGTATTGGCCTTACTGACACAGATTATTTTTGATAATCTGACATGTGTCACTTTATGTGAGAATATCTTTTTGACACTTTCTACCTATCCATGTGTATTCAGAGATTGTTTCTACGTTACACATTGTGCTTTAATTTTAGTAAGACAATTTTATCCACACTCATCACTTGTTTTTTTTTTTTCGTGAAAAATATCGAAATTTCATGAAAATTTTGAAAAATCTGTGATTTTGAAAGTCAAAATGGTCTGCTGTGCAGTCGGATAATTATTCACCACAAAATAGTTATAACTAGCATCTTACATATGGTCCACTATAAGGTTGGAAACATTTTTTAAATGTCCTTTTTTTATCCCCTAGCACTTCCTTGATATATGAATGCATATACTGGCTTAAGGTGTCAGCTACATGCTATAAGAAGCCATACCTGGCTATAACCTCGGGTCAGATACTGGCTATAAAGGACAGCTACCTGGCTTTAAGGTGACAGTAACTGGTTATAAGAAGCACTACCTGGCTATAAGGGGTCAGCTAACTGGCTATAAGGGGACAGCTACCTGGCTATAAGAGGACAGCTACCTGGCTATAAGAAGCACTAACTGGATATAAGGGGACAATGCTACCTGGCTATTAAGAAGCACTAACCTGGCTATAAGGGTACAAGCTCCCTGGCTATAAGAAGCACTACCTGGGCTATAGGGGTCAGATACTGGCTAGTGGGACAGCTTACCCTGGCTATAAGAACGCATAACTGGCATAACGGGTCAGCTACATGGCTATAAGAAGCACCCACCTGGCTATAATGGGTCAGATACCTGGTATAAGGGGTCAGCAACCTGGGCTATAATGGGAAAGCTAACTGTGCTATAAATGAGAACAGCTACCTAGCTATTAGAAGCACTACCGGCTATAAAGGGACATCTACTGGCTATAAGAAGCACTACCTGGCCTATCAAGGGGTAGCTACCTGGCTAGTGGGGACAGCTACCTGGCTATAAGAAGCACTACCTGGCTATAAGGGGACAGCTCCCTGGCTATAAGAAGCAATACAAGGCTATAAGGGGACAGCTCCTGGCTATAAGAGCACTACCTGGCTATAAGGGGAACAGCTCCTGGCTATAAGAAGCACTTCGGATAGTGGGGACAGCTTCCTGGCTATTAAGAAGCACTACCTGTCTAGTGGGAAAGTACTGGATGACTGGGGCACTGCCTGGCTATTGGGGGCATGCACCCTCGCTAGAAGGGGCAGCAACGGCTACACGGAGGCTACTTCCTGGCTACAGGAGGTAAATACCTGGCTACAGGTTCAAGTAGGGCACTGAGTATCTACCTATTGGGGCACGGTTTGGCGGTATGCCTCAGCTCCCTGGAGCTAAAAGGACCACCCAAACATTTAAAGGAATGTGGGTGAGGGAAAAACCCAAAAATTTTTTTCTTCCAGAGCTTTAAAAATTTGGGGGAAAAGGGGTGGGTGGCTTTTTAAAAGGGGCGGGGTTTTCCCCAATCAAAAAGGGGTGTGGTCATGCCCCTTTTTTGGGACGTGCGCCGCCATTCAAATCTCCGGGCTTTCTCACTTTCAAAAAATTTGGGCCCTGTTGGGTTTAAATTTTACCCCTTGAAAAAATTGCGTACAAAATTTCCGGGAAAAAAATTAATTTGTTGGGGGGTTTTAAAAAAAGGAAATTGTATTTTATGAATATAAAAGCACAAACGGGCTTAAAAAACCCTTGGATAAAAATTTGCGCTCCAAAAATCACCGGGGAAAAAAATTAAACTGGTATGTGGCGTTAAAAACCCCGGGTGTATTTTATTTGAATTTTTAAAAGCACAAAAAGGTTTTAGAAAACCCTTTTTGGTTTTCAATATGCTCCAGAACGGGGACCGGGGAGGGGCTTTAAAAAAGGGGATATGGGCAGAATTAGCCCCACCTTGGACTTGAATTACAATCCCCAAAAAAAATAAATAAAAATTTATTTTGGAAAAGAGGAGCATTTCGTGATAAAAGCAGTGACCCCCCCAAAAAAATCGTTTTTAAAAAAAAATTTTTGTGTGTTTTTCTCGGCGGGCTGCATCTGCAGCGGGGCCCAAACAAAAGGCAATGTGAGAAGCCAGCTTTTGGGTCCGGTTTAATAGTCGGTGAATTTTCCTCAAATTTAATTTGGTTTCATTCCTTCCCACATGTCTTTGGAGGACCCTCCTTTTATTCCAAGATTTTCTTGCCCGGAAAATTCCATGTATTAGGGCCCCTTTTTTGGAAAATTTAAAAAAAGTTATTCCCGCAAATTTCCCCCCCAAATTTCTATTTCGTGCAAAAACCAAATTTTTTCCCTAAAATTTCAAAAGGGAAGTCCACTTCAATAAATAAATTTCCCCCCCAAAAACCCTCTGAAATAATGTAAAAAAATGACGGGCCTAGCTATTCGGGGCATGCAAAAAATAGCTGAACGTCTTTTGGGCCTAAAGGGTTAAAATTTTCACGGGACCCATTTGTATGGGGGTTCACATTTAAATTTTAAATTTTTAATTTTTCCCCTTTATTTTCTTTTTAAAATTTTTTTTTTAAAATATAAGTTTCCAATTCCTAATGAGTTTTTCCCCTTTATTTTTCAAAAGGCTGTCTAGACTTTAAAAGACTGGCATGTTTTCCCAATTTATTTAAATTTTTTTTCCCAACAGACGGGGTTTCCCATAAAGAATAATTTTTAATTATTGAAAATTTAAATTTTCTTGGAAGGTTTTTCACATCTTTTTGTTCAGAGGAAAAAAAACTGAAAAAATTTTTTTTAAAAGAAAAACTTTTTCCCTTGAAAATTATTGAGAAAACCATCCAAGAAAGTATTTTAAGTTTCCCTTTATTTTAAAGGGTGTTTACAATGCTTGTCTAGTCATTTTTTTAGGTCATTAAAAAAGAAAAAATTATAAAAAAAAAATTTATAAAAAAAAAGCATCAAAGGGTCTTATTTTATTGTATTTAAAACAAAAGGGAAAATTAGTATTTAACGGGGGGAAATGGGTTTTGGGCCCAATTGTTGGTGTTGGAAAGGGGATCTTTAAAGCCCATCTAGGGCCATCTTTAAAAAAAAGGGGAAAATTTTACGGGAAGTTGGGTCCTAAAAAGGGCTAAAAAGGGAACCCCGAAAATCCCTGCACCCACAGGACGTAGAAGGGCTTTTTCCCTATTTTTGGCACTGCTGGGGGGACCTCTTTTCTGTGGGGACTTTCCTCTCCTATCCGGGGCCCCAAACTTTTTCCGGGGTCCCGGGCCCAAAACCCAGTACAGCCCCATGGTGACAGACCCCTGCAGCTCCCCTTCCCACTTGCCAACAGCATACGCAAAAGGGGTGAGCCCCTCTCCCATGATGGCTTTTTTTGCCGGCAAAAAACCAAGGGACCGTGGAGCGGGGGAGGGGGGGGGTAATGGAAAGCGAAGGTTTCCCCCCTTTGAAATTTTAAAAACCCATGTAGGGCCCTTCCCTTCTTGCCCTTGGGAAAATTTATCTAAATTTTTTTCCCATTCTTATTTCCCAAAGCAAAGCCTTTTTTTCCCAAACCCAAAATAAAAAACCATTTGTTTTAAACTAAATATTTTTTAAAATTTTTTTGAAAAATAAAAACTTTATTTATTATTCATAAATTTTTGGAAAAAAGACTTTTCGCAAAAGGAATTCCAAAAGTCTACTTTGGGTTGCTTACTTTGCCCTTTAACCTTTATTTTTAAAAGGAGTTATAATAAAAACCCCCCTTTTTACCCCTGGGGCTTTTTATTTGGGGTAGGGGTAAACTAAACTTTTTACTGGCCCCCCTGGAGCCCTTTTCCCTTTATTAAATTTAGATAAAAAGGGAATTTTGGGAAGGAAACCCCTTTTTCTCAAGAGAATTTACTATGTTAGTGACAAAATTTTGGGTTTTTTTAAAAGGGGTTTTTCATACAGTGTTTAACTTTTAATATGTGGGGGAAGGTAAAAAAAGAAATTTTAAAATTTATTTGCTTTGTTTTTCTTCTTTGGGTTTAAAAATTTTTTATTTCTTTTTTAAAAGTAAAACCAATTTTCTCTTTTTTTCGACCCCCAACTTCCCCCCTTTTCTGCTCTTTTATCTTCTTGCCAAAAGATTTTTTCACTTCGACCATGGTGGGGTTTCCTCCTCCCAGGGTCTTATCTCCAAAAGTTAAATTTTCTAAATTGATCGATATATGTTTTTTTTAAAACCGTACTATAAAAATTAATGAGAAGTTTTTAAATCTTTTGACCCTTTTTGAAAAACCTTGGTAAAAAACACTTTAAAAATTTCTTTTTGCAGTCATGTCCAGTGTAAAAGGGAAATAGTTTAGGAACGCAGAGTGATTTTTCAATCACTGTTTTGAACACCCACGGGCTGAAAGGGGGTTGATTTCAAAGATAAAGGGTGGTTCCCCTTTTTTAAATTTTTTTTTTTGTGGTGAAAAAAAACCCTTTTAAGGTTTCAGGGAAATGGTTTTTTATGGGGGGCCAAGTAAACACCGGGTCCATAATCCCCTTGATAGGGGACTTTACTTGATTTATTTCTTAAAATAAAATTCTTTAAAAAAAATGGGTAAGTTTCGGGGGTAAATTGGGAAAGGGGAGTGGGCATTTTATTTTTAGCCCCAAAGTTTGTCTTTTTGACCAGAATGAAGGGGCCCTGAGAAAATTTCCTAAATGAATAAGTTCCGCAAAAAGTAGTAAAAGTAAAAGTTTTAAAATTTTTATGAACAAATGGGTTTTTTTTAAAACTTTATAAAATCTCAGAGAATTTGAGAAATGATGGGGCCCTTTTTTTGGGTAGAAAATTCATTCAACTGCTAGATGGTTTCAGGGTTTGGATGAGGGGCGGGTCAATCATGCTGAAATTTTGGTTTTTCCCAAAATTTTTAACTTTTAAAACCCCTCATCACCCACCTTCAAAACCTAAAAGGGGAATAGAAAGGTAAAGGGATTTTTTTTCCATCTTTTTTAGCCCCATTTTAAAAGGGTTTGCAGACATACAGTAAGGGTTTAATAAAGTTTAATAAAAAGCAAAGTACTTGCCCATGTGTGTTAAAATTTTTCCCAGGGGGGCCCCCTTTGTGACATTTTTTGGGGAAAACGGTTCTTTGCTGCTAGGCCGTATTTTATGATGTCCTTAATTTCTTTTTCAGGGCAGGGGTTTCAAAAACCCACTTAGATAAAATTTAGGGCCTTAAAGGTAAAAAAAGTATAGTAAAAACTCGGTATACTTGAAAACCCCAAACAAAATTTTCCAACCCAGTATTTTTTCATTACCCCATTTTTTCCCTTTTTGAAAAGTATCCCGATTGCCACCCAAAAAGGGAATCGCAATAAACATAAAAAACCTTGGGGGAAATTGCTCTGTAATTTTTTTTCACCTCTGATTTTGTTTTCCCGTTTAAAAAAAAATTATAAATTTTTGGGGATGTTGTGTTTTTTTCTTCCCACACTTTAACTTTGGCTGTCTAAAACAACGAGGGGGAAACATAAAGCAATAATGACCCTGTAGGGAAGTGAACCTTGTACAGGGTTTTCCCAATTTTTATTTTGGCAGGAAATGCTGGAAAAATTTAATTTGAACCCCTTTCCCCATCTCTAATCCCTGCTGTTTAAACTGTAAAAATTGTTTTTTTCCTACGGTTAATTTTGGGAAAGTCAATAGTTGACTGCTAAAAATTCTATAAAGCAGGGAACCCCCAATATCAAAATTTTCTCAATGTTTGTTTTTTTGAGCTTAATGTTTATTTTTTCTTTTAAACAAAAAATGAAAATGTTTTAATTTTTTTTAAAAATTTTTGTTTAATATTTTTGAAATGACCAATGACTAGTGTTGCTCAAATCCCCATTTTTAGCTTGACAATTTTCATCAAACTTGTTTTAAAAAAAAGTTTTAAACCCTGTATTTTTTGTTTTTAGTTGCATTTGGCTAAATTGGTGTTAGTAAAAGGGTTTTTTTTAGGGTGCTTTTAAATTTAAAATATCGTTCTGGGGGCAATTCCATTCTGTTTTAAATTTCCGGTTTTTTAAAAAGTTGGGGTTAGGGTTGGAATTAAGGGCATGGTTGGGGGTTAGTTTTATGATTGGACTAGCCCTTACCCTAACCATTTCTTTTAACCCCTATATTCATCCCTACCCCAAACTTTAAAAGGGGGTTTCCCATGAAGAATATAAAAATTAAAGCCTTTAGGTGAACAGTTTTTGGGAAAGGGTAAATGTTTATTATTTTTTTTTTAAAAAAAACTTAAATTTGGGCCAACTTAAACTGGTGGATACAATGGAACAAGGGTAGAGAGAAAAACAAAAAAGGAGTTTTAAAGAATTCATCCCAAATTTTATACCCCTTTTTATACTGGTTTTAAAATGCGCCGGGATTTAAAATGCTCTACAGCAGGTAATAAAAAAGGCAAATTTGGTGCCTAGGGCGAGATTTTGGTGGGGGAAACCCACTTTAAAGTGGTATACCTTTTTCCATTTGGGTAAGGGCACCTTAAAAATCCCGCAGTACATCTTTATTTATGTACCCTTACTTGGGGTTCTAGGGCCCGGCCTCACCGCTGGGGAAATGCCCGGAATTGGCGTGTGGGGTTTTAAAAAAATTTTATAAATGGGGGGATGCCGATATCGGGGCGGGAAAAACACCAGATATTGGGGGTACCCCCAATTCTTACTTGTTGCCTAAATGAAAGATCTGATATGGGAAAAAAAAAAAAAGTTTTTATCCCCAAAAATATTTTGGTTAAAGAAAGGGTTTGCCCGGAGAAGGGGGCGTTGATTTTTGTTTTTTTTTTTAAAGGGGGAGAGATTGGATTTAAAGAAAAGGAGGGTTCAGTGGGGGAAATTTGGGGGGAGAGGTGAATATTTTTTATATTTTAAATTCTTTATTTCTTTTTTACTCTACCTATCTTACGGGGAAGGGTTCTTGCCATCCCTATCTACGGATGGGGGATTTTGTAACCCCATTTACCGAGGGGGGGGGCCCCCTTTTGGGTTCCCTATAGGTACCT
>JAODAL010077275.1:0-13325 GCA_025379985.1 Phyllomedusa bahiana | reverse complement strand
TTTTTTTAAATGATCATTTCTTACAGCAATTTTAATTCTCAGTTCCAAAAGTTCATTTTTCTTGATTTGCGGTGAGGAGACTGTAACAGACATCAATTGTACACGGTTTAATGAAAAAAACGTATTCCATTTACTCACTTCATCTTTAGAATTTTTCGCACTGTCAATGGTTTTGGGGTCATGGTGCTGTGAGATCCAGCTATAATCAAGATCCTTTGGGACAGAAATGTGGCTTCTAAGTGGCATTTCTCCCTCACAATTTTTAACAGTGGCTGAGAAGTAATTTTTATAATTTTTGGGTCATACTGCTGTGAAATGCAGTTATACTACAGGTCCTATTTTAAAAAAAATGTAGTTTCTAACAGACATTTTTTCTTCACAATTTTCAAGAGCAGCCAAAGGGTCATGTTTTGAATTTTGGGTGCATGAGGCTGTGAAATACAGCTATACTACAGGTCCTATTCTAAAAATTGTGGTTCTAACAGACATTTGTTCTTCAAATTGTCAGGAGTGGCTCACTGGTGATGTTTTGAAATTTATGGGGCATGGTGCTGTGAAAAACAGGAATAGGTAGGACACTGTTAATGGACACATATTGCAAAATGACTTGTTTTTGCAAGATCTTTAACATAGCTAGCAATCCCTGTAGTGAATCAACCCGTTTAATACAATTAAAAAGAAACAAGAGAAACAAAGACGTGGTGGGATTCCATCCTATTTTAACCATGTATTTTCTAGAATTAAAGTACTAAAAAATTGCATGTACAAAATAGCTGATAAAAATATTCCTCTGAATTGTACAAGGGAGGTACAGGAAGAATTGAACAGATGTAGGTTATTCAGAGGACATGGTGTATGGAGCACATGCGCCACCCCAAGAACAGAGACAATTTCCTCCAACACGTTGAGTGAAACGAGAAAAAGAATGCCAAAAAAAAGGGCACCTGGGTGGAACAGGAGCGTCAAACACCAGCATTTCCAAGTGAAGCTCAATTGGTCCGCACTCATACGGAGGGGTAAGCGCTCTCGTAGAGGCAGAAATTTCTCAAACGCTACCCAGGTCTTGACTTTGTACTGAGGAAGGCTGGAGGTTTTAGCTCACACTTCTGCTTCCGCCCTCCGCTTCAGCACGACTGTTTTCGTTGCTGCGTCATAAGGGAATTTTTGCCGTGTTAATCAGGGGAGTAACTACCGGGGTAGCAAACGTAGCAGTTGCCCTGGGGCCCGTGCGCTTAGTGGAGCCCGCACCCCGGGGCAGCTGCTACTGCGTCCGCTATGCCGGTAATGCCGCTCCTGGGCCCGCCGGCAGTGAACTGTACAGTTCACTGCAGCGGGCGGGGAGCTGCGGGGCACGGCGCATGCTGCCTCTGAATGCTCTGGCCCTCTGGACCGAGCGTTCAGAGGAAGCGCTGCCCAGAGGTAGCAGAAATGGGAGCGCCGTTTTTGTTTAAATTTTGCAAACCCCCCCACCCGGCCCCTTTTGTGTTTCATTTGGGGGCCCCGCGCGCCGTAAGCAGAGGGGGGCCATGGGGGAGGGGGTGGCCTAGGTAAGTAAACAAATTTCTTTTTTTAAACCTGCCCCTAACCCGCTGTTTCCCCCCTAACCCTGGCCTGTATCCCCCAAACCCCTCCCTGTATACCCCAAAAAAGCCCTGCTGTATACCCCAAAGCCTGCTGATACCCCCCTAAAACCCCCAAAACCCGGTAACCCCTTAAGCCTGCCGGGGATACCCCCTAAGACTGCTGGCATACCCCCTTTAAGCCTCCCGTTTACCCTAAGCCTGCCTTTTAAAACCCCCCTTTTATGAAACTGCTGTATCCCCCCTTAAACCCTTTGCCGGTCACCAAAAGCCTCCCTTTGGAAAAACCCCCTAAGCCTGCCTTTGCTTTCCCCCAACCCTTGCCTAATACCCCAAGCCGGGGCCTATATACCCCCTAACCCTCCCTGTTTTCCCCCAAAGCCGGGCCTTTTTTTCCCCCCTAAGCCTGCCTGTTTCACCAAAGCCTGTCTGAAATACCCCCCTAAGCCTGCCTGTTTACCCCTAAGCCTGCCTATATTCCCCCCCAGTTGCCATTATCCCCCCAAAAGGCCTCCCTTTATACCCCCCTAGCCTCCCCCCTAGAAACCCCCCAGCCTGCCTAGTTACCCCCCGCCTGCCTTTTTTCCCCCCCAGTTTTTCCCCTTTTTTAACCCCCCCAGCCTCCCTTTAAATACCCCCCAGTTTCCCCTTTATAAAACCCCCTAAGGATGCCTTTATAGCTTAAGTCTCCCTCCCAGAATCCCCCTATAGCTCCCGTGAAGCCTGTCGGGCCTTTTTAAAAGCCCCCTAAAGCTTACCAAACCTATATAGCCCCCAAAGAGGGCCTGTCTATTATAGGGGGCCCCCTTTTTAGCTAAAAAAAAGGCTACCGATATGGCCCTATAGCCCCCCTAACCCCCTGTCTACCTGTATTGCTCCCCAAATAGCTACCAAAAAACCTGCCTGCCTATATGGGCACATATTGGGGTACCTAATTCCCCTTGGGCCCTTTTTGGGGGCCATTTAAACCTATCTAAACCCTACCTGCCTAAAATGGACCCCAAAATAGCCAGGGGGGCAGGGGGGTGGAAAAAAATCAGGATTTTTAAGATATTTGTGTCTAAAACGGGGGACAAAGTGGTCGGGGGGAGATGGGCATCATGGGGGCGGCTAGACCCCGGGTGCAGAAACCCAAAAGGGGAAAATCAACGACTCATCAGAGAAAAAGTAACCCGTGAGTCAAAAGATGTTTAATACACTTTTTATCACCTTTTAAAGTCTACAGAGCCTTTTTGTACACTGGGTCTACCAAATTTAAAGGTCACTGTTTGGTGGTTTTATACACGTCTGCAGAGCCCGTGGGACAATTTGTATATACCAAATATATGGTTTACTATATGGTTTGGGCTATTTGGGCTTTGTGTATGATTTAGTTTAAAAGTGGTAGGGGTATTATTCCCCGTCACTATTTTTGGGGGTAATTTTGTGGTCATTTTTGGCGGGGATAATAAGGGCCATATGTAGTTTGGGGGTTAATTGGGGAATTTTTGGTTTTGGTATAGTTGGGATTTGTTTGGTAGCAGTATGAGGGGATTTGTATGGTGAGGGATTGCCCCTTGTAATTTTCTACATTATCTAACCAAAAAAAGGGCCTGGTACATGATTTTGGGCGAGGGAAGGGGGGGGGTTTGGGGGGGGGGGGGTAGGGGGCCCCATCAAAAAGTTTGCTTTGGGGCCATGGCTTCTCTAGTTACGCCCCTGGTGTTAATGGATGATGGACGCCAGCCTGGGCTCTCACCGCACGCACCGTAACTCGGGCCATGCTAGCTGAACCTGCGTGATCCACGTTTACAGCCTCACCCACCTTGATCAGTAATTTCCTCCAACCAACTTGACAGTAGAAACAGGATTTTCAGACAGGCCTCGTTGACGCTACTGGGACATACTGTTTCGTTGCTTCACATTCTTAGTCACGGTGGAACAATGTCACCATGAGAATGGCAAGTACTCTAGCAAGCAGCATCATATTTGGAAACGATTTTTTTAAACTAAGTTTTAATTCTATGCAAAATTTTTCTGCTGATGGTCCAAAGTCACCTGTGCGGGTTTCTGGGGGGGTCATGCTGTGTTATCGGATATGGATAAGCCAATGTCCATCTTCACATAAAATACTGCATCAAAACTACTTCGTTCCGGCACTTATTAATCTGGGGTCATGCAGGTTTGGGGCTCCTGTTGTGGCCCAGACAGTATAGTCAATGTCCAGCCCTCAACTAAAATGGTTTGTTGTCAAAACTCCTTTTCTGGCACTTTTAATCTGGGGTCCCACACAGGTTTAATGGTCATACTGGCGGTCCAGGACAGGTAGATCAATGTCCAGTTCAACTAAAATGGTGGTTCAAACACATCCTTTTCTGCACATTTTAATCTGTGGTCATGCAATTGGGCTCATGCTGTACCCAAGGAAAGGTATAGTCAATGTCCAGTTAAACTAAAATGGTGGTGAAAAAAAAACCTTTTCCGGCCTTTTTAATCTGTGGTACCAGGTTTAATGTTATACTCGGTCCCTGGAGAGGTATAGTAATGTCCAGTTCAACTAAAAGGGTGGTTCAAATATCCTTTTTCGGGCATTTTTTTAATCGTAGGTCATTCGGTTTATTGGGTCTTACTACAGTCCAGGACAGGGGAGTCAATGTCCAGTTCAATAAAAGGGGTGGTTGAAAGACCCCTTTTTTCGGGGCACTTTTTTTTTTGGGGGGTCATCAGGTTTGGGGCTCACTGTTCCCCGGGGACAGATATATCAATGTCCATTTCAACAAAATGGTGGTTAAAAAAGATCCTTTTCCCACTTTTTTTTGGGAAAACTTTTTTGGCACTGCGGTCCAGGACAGTATATCAATGTCCAGTTCAATAAAATGGTTTTTTCAATGACCCCTTTTTCCCCGGAACTTTTAATTGTGGGTCATCAGGTTTGAGGGTAGGCTGCGGTCCGGGGACAGGTTTAGTCAATGTCCGTTAAACTAAAATGGGGGTTCAAAGACTCCTTTTGGGACATTTTAATTTGGGGTCCGGGTTTATGGTCATACTGCGGCCCAGGACAGGTATAGTCAATGTCCAGTTAACTAAAATGGTGGAAAGACTCCTTTTTCCCGGCATTTTTAAAAATTTGGGGTAAAAGGTTTAAGGGGATACTGCGGTCCGGACAGATTATTTAAATGTCCAGTAAACTAAAAGGTGGTTGAAAGACCCTTTTTTTCCGGCACTTTTTAATCGGGGGTCATGGGGTTTGGGTATGCTGGGGCCCCAAACAGGGATAGTCTTGCCCGGAAAATTTAAAAGGGTGGTTAAAAGACTCCTTTTTGCGGCACTTTTTAAATCGGGGTTCTGCAGGTTTGGGGGGTCGCGTGCCCCCAGGACAGGATATCAATTCCATTCAACAAAAAATGGGGGTTCAAAGACCCCTTTTTTTCCGGCATTTTTAAAAATTTGTGGGTCAGACGGTTTAATGGTCTACTGGGGTAAGAACATATAGTCAATGCCCAGTTCAACAAAAAATGGGGGTTGAAAAACCCCTTTTCCCGCACTTTTTAATTTGGGGGGTCGGGACGGTTTAAGGGTTTAACTGGGGTCCCAGGACAGGTATAGTCAATGCCCAGTTCAACAAAAAAGGTGGTTCAAAGACCCCTTTTCCCCACATTTTTTTTAAATCTGTGAGTCAGACAGGTTTAATGGTCTACTGCGGTACGGACAGATATAGTTAATGCCCTTCAATAAAAATGGTTAAAGACTTTTTTCCCCAGCATTTTTTAAAATCTGTGGGCAAAAGGTTTAAGGGTATACTGCGGTACGGACGTATAGTTAATTTTCGTTCAATAAAATGGTGGTTCAAAGACTCCTTTTCCCGGCACTTTTTAATTTGGGGGTCAGACAGGTTTAATGGTCATACTGCGGTCCAGGACAGGTATAGTCATGTCCAGTTCAACTAAAATGGTGGTTGAAAGACCCCTTTTCCCCAGCACTTTTTAATCTGTGAGTCAGACAGGTTTAATGGTCATTCTGCAGTACAGGACAGATATAGTCAATTTACAGTTCAACTAAAATGGTGGTTGAAAGACTCCTTTTTCCGGCACTTTTTAATTGGGGGTCTTTGCAGGTTTGGGGGGCTCATGCTGTGGCCCAGACAGGGATAGTCTATGTCCAGTAAAAACTAAAATGGGGTTCAAGACTCCCTTTTGCGGCATTTTTTAAAATCTGGGGTTCTGCAGGCTTGGGGCTCATGCTGTGCCCCAGTACGGGGTATAGTCAATGTCCAGTTCAACTAAAATGGTGGTTAAAAGACTCTTTTTCCGGTACTTTTAATCTGTGGGTCAGACAGGTTTAATGGTCATACTGTGGTACAGAACAGGTATAGTCAATGTCCAGTTCAACTAAAATGGTGGTTGAAAGACTCCTTTTCCCAGCACTTTTTAATTTGGGGGTCAGACAGGTTTAATGGTCATACTGCGGTCCAGGACAGGTATAGTCAATGTCCAGTTCAACTAAAATGGTGGTTGTAAGACTCCTTTTCCCAGCACTTTTTAATCTGTGGGTCAGACAGGTTTAATGGTCATACTGCGGTACAGGACAGATATAGTTAATGTCCAGTTCAACTAAAATGGTGGTTGAAAGACTCCTTTTTCCGGCACTTTTTAATCTGGGGTCATGCAGGCTTGGGGCTCATTCTGCATTCCTGGACAGGGATATTCAATGTCCAGTTCAAGTAAAATGATGGTTCAAATCATACTGCCTTCTGGCACTTTTTAATTTGTGGGTGATGCAGGTTTAAGGGTCAGGCTGTGGTGCAAGACAGGGATAGTGAATGGTGTGTGATTTTTTTTCTGTGGCTTTTATAACCTAAGTGTGTTGCCTAAATGTAGCACGTATCCATTTGACTGTTGTGGATGTTAATTCCATCTTCTCCAGCCCTGTTTGGGTGTAAGAATGAAGGTGTTGATGCTCTCTCATAGACTTTAATGGTCATTAAACCTGTCAGACCCCCAAATTAAAAAGTGCCGGGAAAAGGAGTCTTTGAACCACCATTTTAGGTGAACTGGACATTGACTATACCTGTCCTGGGCCACAGCATGAGCCCAAACCTGCATGACCCCCAAATTAAAAAGTGCCAGGAAAAGGAGTTTTTGAACCACCATTTTAGTTGAACTGGACATTAACTATATCTGTCTGTACCGCAGAATGACCATTAAACCTGTTGACCCACAGATTAAAAAGTGCCGGAAATAGGAGTTTTTTAAACCCACCTTTTTATTTTCAGGGACTTGATTTTCCCTGCCTGGGCACAGCTGCCCCCAAAACCTTTTTGACCCAGATCACAAAGTGACTATGTATTTTATACGTGACTTCATTTAGTTATTTTTTGGAAAATGACATTTGTTTACAAGAATTTTTTTTGGAAAAAGTTTTATTTATAGGTTTACATTATTACCTTTTTTTGCTTTTTTTTCAGTGTGTAAATCAAATACCCCCCCCCTGCGGTTTTTAAAGGTTTTTTTCCGTGTAATGTGTTTTTCATCCGCACCCCAAAGTAATTAAATGTCCTAATCATCCCAAAACATTCTTCAACAAAGTTAAAAGCCCAAAAGTAAAAAAAACACCTTTTGAAAGTTACGGATATTAAAGGCGGGGGCGTTGCTGGGTCCAAAAACCCCGGGGGTCGGGCCCTTTGTTTTTTTTTGGGTTTAGGCGGGGGTTCCACACTTTTTTTGGGCCCCTCATTGGAACTGGGATTTTTTTTTTAAGGAAAAACCCTTCTGTTCCTGTCACTAATTTTTGCAAAACCCCACAATGTCCATCCCCTCGATCAGTCAGTAAAAATCACCAATAAAATTTTTTTTTAGAATTTTTCTATTTTCATATAAATACCCAAAAACAGTCCCCAAAAAATTTCCCCCTACAAGGAGCAAAATCTCCCAACAAGTGATTGTTCTAAAACCCCCTAAAAAAAAAACCCCAAAACTATTACTAATAAGGATAAAAATACCCTGCCGACCCTGACCGAACGCGACCCCCACAGGACTATCAGCTGTCCACGGGCCCCTAGAGACATATATTACCGCCTTTCGGGCCCAGATAGTGGTAATATTGTATTTTTGCGCGCATAGTGTTTTAATGCATTAATTTAGTAACCCCCGGAAACGTTTTTTTCTGATCAGCGTGTTCACTTTCCCTTTTTTCTACCCGGGTTCACCCCTTTCTGTGATTGGGGGCCCAAGATCGTCCCTGAGAATTTGGACACAAATTCATAGAAACCTCACATTTCCAAACAACTCCCTTAATTATAGGTAAGCAGTCCCCCCCAGTTAGGTATATAGGGGCACTGACAGTATATGGGGGCCCCAGGGAGATATATGGGGCCCCAAAGGCCCGGTATATAGGGGCCCCCGGCAGGTTTAAAAGGGGCCCAAAAGGGGTATATAGGGGGGGACAGGCAGTTAAAGGGGCCAAGGAAGTGTATAGGGGCACTGAGGGGTATTGGGGGCCCCCAGGCAGTATATGGGGGCATGAGGGAGTATATGGGGCCACAAAAAGTTTTATAGGGGATGAGGAGAATATAGGGCATGAGGCGTATTGGGGCCACAGGCAGGGAATAGGGACACAGGCAGTATAGGGGGCACAGGCAGGTATTGGGGCACAGGCAGATTTTGGGGGCCACAGGAGGAAAATAGGGGAACAGGCGTATAGGGGGCCAAAGGGGAGGATATGGTGACAGGCACATAGGGGCCACGGCAGTATGGTGGCCACAGGCAGGCGTGGGGGCCACAGGGAGGCATATGGGGGCCAAGGCAGGGTATGGGGGCCCCCAGGGAGGGATATGGGGGCCACGGCAGGGGTAGGGGGGCCCCAGGCAGGGATTGGGGGCACAGGCAGGGTAGGGGGCCCCGGCAGGGGTATGGGGCACAGGGGGGATTGGGGCAAACAAAAAATTATAGGGGCACAGGCAGAATTTGGGGCCACAGAGAGGGGTATGGGGGCCCAGGCACATATGGGGGCCCAGGAGGCTTATGGGGCACAGACAGGGTTTTGGGGGGGGAGGGGAGTATATTGGGGCCCCGGGAGGATTATGGGGCACGGCGGGATAGGAGGCCAAGGCAGTATATGGGGGCCCAGGGGGCATGGGGGGCCCCAGCAGTATTTGGGGGCCCCAGGCAGGGATTTAGGGGCACGGCAGCTTATGGGGGCCAAAGGGAGGGGTATGGGGGCCAAGGCAGGGATATGGGGGGCCCCAGCAGGGTAGGGGGCCCAGGAGGCTAAAGGTGCACAGGCGGGAATGGGGGAAGGCGTAATGGGGGCCACAGGCAGGCTATAGGGGCACAGGAGTTATGGGGGGCCAAGGCAGGGACTGGGGGCCACAGGGGAGGGTATGGGGCCACAGGAAAGGGATTTAGGGGGACCCAAAGGGTATGGGGGCCACGGCAGGGATATGGGGGCAAGGCAGGCATTATAGGGCACAGGGAGGTATTATAGGGGCACAGGAGGGATATGGGGGGCCCCAGGGGAGGGTTTTTTTGGGGCACAGGCAGGGATAGGGGGCCCCAAAGGGGGAAATTGGGGGCCCGGCAGTTTTATAGGGGGCCCGAGGCAGGTAAAAACCGTTAAAAAAACAACATTCATATCACCCCTTTAAATCCCCCCCGGCGCGCTCCCTCCCCTTCGCCCCCGCTCCTCCGGGGAGTCCTCGGGCGCCGGCCTATGACGCGCTGTGCGCCGAGGCAGGAGAGTGCGATGAATACAATCGCGCGCTGCGGTGAGGGCCATGGGGCCGCGGCGGGGCCCCGCGCTTGTGAGGACCCCGGGGGCCCCCTGGTCGGGCCTGCGGGTCCGCATTTGCGGGGTAGGGAGCGCCGCTCTTGCCCGCAAAGCCGGCCCTGCATGTGGTCCAGCGGACGCAATCCCGTGAGGGCCCCGCGGTGCTCCAGGCCCAGCGCAGAGGCCCGGGGCCCGGGGACTCGGGGGCCCGGGTTTTATTCGGGGCCCCAGCCCCCAATAAAACCGCCCAGCGCCCCTTAAAAAAGGTATTTTTTGGGACCCATCGTACACCCGTGGGGCTACAAAGTTGCGGATTTAAATTTAAATGCAAGGTGGCCATCAACCCGCGCCCGCGCCAAAGTGAAAAAAACCCGATCTAAATGTAATGATATAAAAGGTACTTTTGGACCTATCAACCTTGTTGACTACAAAGTTGCGGATTCAAATTTAACTGCAAAGTAATTATAAAAAAAGCTTTTACTGACCCAAATGAAAAAAAACAAAAGGGATCTGAAATGTATTCGGTAATAAAAGGTATTTTTTTGGGACCTTTCAATTACCCCAGGTGACTACAAAAAATTGTGATTCCATTTAAGTGCAAGGTGCCCAGGAACAAAGTGTATCGCCAAAGTGAAAAAAACGTATCTGAAATTTTTGGATAATAAAAGGTATTTTTGGCCCCTTTAAATTTCCCTGGGGTAAACTACAAAATGTGTATTACATTTAAGTGAAAGGGGGCCCCCTCTGAACAAAGCTGTAGTCGCCAAAGTGAAAAACCGTATCTAAAATGTATTGGAAAATAAAGGTTTTTTTGGCCCCTTTCAATTCACCTGTTTGACTAAAAAATTGCTGTATTCACATTTAACTGCAAGTACTCTACAACAAGTGTACGGCCAAGTGAAAAAAGCACGTATTGAAATGGTTCGGAAAAAGAAAGGTATTTTTGCACCTATAACCCTTGGGGCTGACTACAAATTGCTGGATTCAAATTTTAAAACGCAAGGTGGCTTATCAACAAAGGGAATGGGTAAAATTAAAAAAGAACCCCTATCGAAATGTATCGATAAAAAAGTGGATTTTTGCACCTATCAAGAGCCTGCAGTTACAGAAAAATGTGTATCCTAATAAAATTTCAGGCTGCCCCAATACCCAGGAAATATTTAAATAGAAAACTGTTAAATAAAGCTTTTCGTGCAAGTTACACTAAGTCTTGGTGAATTTTATCTGTTTTTTTGAAGAGCTTTCTGTTTCGCCCCCCGGGGGCCCCCCCCCCCCCACTCCCCCCCCGCTTAAAACGGTAAGCCCTTTTAAAATTCCTTTCCTAACTCATAAAATCTTCAAAATTTTGATTAACTAAGTTGTAAGGATAGGCTAAAAGTAGAGTTTCTTTGTGAAGAAAATAAATTATTTGCTGAGCTGTTTGGGCCCGCAAGGCCCGTCCACTGCTTGGACATGACAGCCTGTCATGAACGGGAAAGGGGTGTTTTTGTAAAAAGAGGTCATGGATTTTTCCAGCCCCCTCGAAACCCTACACATCCCCTCATGACGCGCACACACATCTCACCGCCTATTCTGTAAATGATTTGTTGGCCGCCAAAATGACGGAAGCGCTGAAAATGGGGCGATAATAATAGTGATGCACAATTTTAAAAAAATTATCGCGGTCTAAAAAAAACGATCAACATAAAAACTTTTCCGATTTCAACTTTTTTCGATAATAATCCTAACACTAATAAAATGTCATTCTTGTCTTTGGAAAACTTCTGTTTATTTTTAACATCGATTTTAAACAAGACAGACCTGTGAAAGTATTTTAGTGCCACCCAAAAAAAACTGTGCTGTTGTCACATGGGAAAGTCTAAAAAAAATCAAAACCCAATTATCAATAAAGAATTGTGGACTTGCACAAGTCTGGGGGAAAACCCCGGATACAATTTAGAACCCCGAATGCCTTGTTCATCTGTACAAACAATTATCCAAATACAAACAAGATGGGAATGTCCCCCATCATACCCCAGGGAAAGGGGACTTGTTCTGCACCAGAGATGAACATGCTTTGGTCCGATATGTGCATATCAACCCAAGAACAAAAGATCTTATGAAGATGCTAGCGGAAGCTTGTAAGATTGTGTCACACAGTGAAACGAGTACTGTATCAACATGGGCTGAAAGGCTACTGTCCCAGGAAGAAGCCATTACTCCAAAAGAAACATATACAAACCAGATTAATGTTTGCAAATGCACACAGGAACAAAGACATGCATTTTTGGAGACATGTCCTGTTGTCTGACAAAACTAAAATTGTACTGTTTGGCCATAACTATCATTGTTACATTTGGAGTAAAAAGGGAGAAGCTTGGAAGCCTAAGAACACCATCCTAACTGTGAAACATGGTTATGGGATTGTTTTGCGTCAGGAGGGACTGGGGCACTTCACAAAATAGATGGAATCATGAGGAAAGAAGATTATGTAGCAATATTGAAGCAACATCTGAAGACATCATTCAGGAAGTTAAAGCGTGGGAGGAAATGGGTCTTCCAAAGGGACAATGAACCGAAGCATACTGCCAAACTGAAAGTGTCTTAAAGATAACCAAGTCAATGTTTTGGAGTGGCCATCACAAAGCCCTGATCTCAATCCTATCACAAATCTATGGGCAAAGCTGAGAAAGCAGGAGTGAGCAAGGCGACCTTCAAACATGGCTCAGTTACACCAGTTCTGTCAGGGGGATTGGGGCAAAATTCCTACCAACTATTGTGAGAAGCTTGTGGAAGGATATTCAAAACATTTGACCCAAGTCATACAGTTTAAGGGCAATGCTACCAAATACTAATGAAATGTATGTAAAATTTTGACTTTGCAGAAAGTAATAAAAATGCCTTAAATTCTCTCTATTCTGGCATTTGGCAAATATAAATAATTTTGGTTCCTAATTGACCTATAACGGGCAAGGGTTATTTTCATTTCATGTCAGATAGTAAGAAATACATGCATATGTGTCTTTTTATATAGTGTATGTAAACTTCTGGGTTCAACTCTATATACAGTGCGTGCTACTTTAACTGGTTGTTTACATGTCATTCTTTTATTCTTCTCCACCTTTCAAAAGCCTATTTTTTCCATCTGCATAGCCATATGAGGACTTTTTTTGTAGGACAAATTGTACTTTTTAATGGTACCATTTACTGTATGCTGCAATGTACCGCAACATAAACTACATAGTTTTCATTATGTTTTACTAATTTTAAAAAAAATAATGCTTTATTATTGTTAAATTTAAATCACTATTTTCTAAGACTAATTACTTTTCTATTTTTCCATCAATAGACCTGAGTGAGGGCTTTTCTTAGGAGCTGAAGGGTAGGGATACATTTGACTTTTTGATCACCTTTATTTACATTTTTTTTAGGAGGTGAAGTGACCAAAAAACTGTAATTTTGGTGTTGTGTTTTTTTCTTTTCCGACAGTGTTTACCATATCGGATAAGCAATGTTAGATTTTAATAGATCAGCTTTCATGAATATAGCAACACCAGTTATGTTTAGCTTTTTTATTATTTGTAAAATGACAAAAGTGGATGTTTTGAACATTTAGTACTGATATATTGCAAAATGATGTACAGTAATGGATCTACAGTCTCAGGCAGGATGCTATAGGAGTGGTAAAAGATCAGGCCTTGAGTCTTTCATTGAGCACGTTGTTGTTTTTGTTTTTAATTGTAGTAGTGAAAACCACGTACCTATTTTTATGAATGAATTTCAGTAGTAAAGGAAGTGACATAGATTGTGATGCGGAAGTCTTTTCCCCCTATATAAATGGGGCACTTCAATACAAACTGACATGCTGTGAACAAGGGCTTAGTATCTAGCCAGAACCGCGTCAGCCTTTATCATTGCCTGTATTACGCTATTTTTATCCTTATGCACGAAGATTTAAATAATAAAAGGGAAAGGGTTTTAACCTTCAAGTAATGCTTCTTTGCAAGTTTTTCTACCCTTTTT